>JABXWE010003860.1:0-26469 GCA_014611495.1 Limonius californicus
TTTCCGTCTGTTTCAGCAGACAAACAATCGGATTCTAAACAAAAATCTGTAAAAGTATCGCTGTCATACCTTTTCAAGTTTTTCCCCTCTTCAGTTTGTGTATAACATGATGTAAATCTTTTTGGAGATGAGGTGCTTGTGCTTGGTTCACTGGAATTCAATAACTGGACATATTGCGCATTATTAGAATTAGATTCATTCAAGTCAACGCCGTGCCCATTGTTACCGCTGCTAGAAGCTGCACTTAAAATATCGTGTATAGGTATATTGTTTATGTGAACGTTTAATTGAAGCTTGTGTGGGACTTCTTGCTGCGGCTCGTTTTCGATCACGTTGGCAAGCAAAAATATGAGGTACTACATGTGATTTTAGTTTTTTCTGGCCACCCATCAGCTTCCATTTGATGTAATTTTCCATATCTTCTTCTACCTGAGATATGTGAAATATATAAATGTCTATAAGTAGGTACACAAAATACTGTATACAGTATATAAGTCAATAAGCATAGGTACCTACATTAAAATGATCTCTATACACAGAGAGACTTGAGGATTTCGAAAACTGAATAATTTCGGCACACCGCATTTATCCATAACTTCCTTCTTTTTTCTTCAATCGGGACACGAAAAAATAGTTTGTTCAGAATTTTTCATCGTGTTTTCACAACTTGGAGCTATGCACCGCATAGAGTACTTATAAATATACTCCTGTTCCATTTTTACAGTTTCGCAAGCAGCGAAACATGCACGAAATTGAAAACGGATTATTTACTAAATAGAGAAAAGTACTCTTGAAAAAGACTGTTTTTTTTTTCTAATAAACCTGAACAAGCAGCAAAAGCGAAACCCGTAGTGATGGAAAACGAAACGAACTAACGAAGATGAACTCACAGAAACACCAATGCAAAGCAAGCGAAAATCCGTATATACAAACCGCGCGACTTCTGTGTATCTACTAAGTGACGTCACGCCTGTCGCGCATGCTCATATGCGTTTCAGAGGCCTGAATAATTATTTAAACTTATTTCGCTGATAACGATAGTAATAACAATTATTTAGCAAAAATATTTTAAATAATAGCAAAATACACAATTTTATACCCGTTAGAAACAAATTTGAAAATTGTGCAAGTACCCTATTGGTAAACATATGGTTTTATAGTCAGAATATGGAAAGCATTAAAATTGTTAAAGAGCTTTTTGGAAACATAAATTTACTGTTTTTTATATATTCCAAAATGTGCATGTTAAAACATGAATATCGATCAGAAAGTAAATTCCTAACTAAAGAAAGAAATGGGCCGAAGGTTATTTATGAACGGATGTTGGTTGTATACGATGAGGCAGTGCCTTTTCAACATAAGTAAATTGTCGGTACAAGTAGTTTAAATGGAGCACAGAATCCTTCGAAGATGATCCTTGCCCAGTGTGACAGGTGGAACGGCTTACTAGGGATGGGCGTATCTCGAATGAAATCATTCGAAATATTCGGTTATGGTACCTATATCTCGAGATGCGAGTAATTCATTCGAATGATCAACACTTTTCGAATACTTTCGACTTTTCGCGACGTGCAATCCCGAATGAAGTCATTCGAAATATTCGATTATCCATATATCTCGAGATATTCGATATGCGAGTAATTTATTCGAATGATAAAAACTTCTCCGATAGGTTCGCTTAGCGACGCGCCATCTCCAATGAAATCATTTGAAATATTCGATTATGGATATATCTCGAGATGTGAATAATTCATTCCAATGATAAAAACTTCTAGAATACGTTCGTTTAGCGACGCGCGCATTTTGAAAGAAATTATTCGGAATGTTCGATTATACATTCATCTCCGAAATACGAGTACTTTATTCGAAGGATAAAAACTTCTCGAATACGTTCGTTTAGCGGCGCTATCTAGAACTTAATCATTCGAAATATTCGGTTATGCGTATATCTCGAGATGCGAGTAATTCATTCGAATGATCAAAACTTCTCGAATACTTTCGTTTAGCGACGTGCAATCCCGAATGAAATCATTCGAAATATTCGGTTATGCGTATATCTCGAGATACTCAAGATGCGGTAATTTATTCGAATGATAGAACTTCTCCAATCGTTCACTTAGCGACGCGCCTTCTCCATTGAAATCATTTAAAATATTCGATTATGGATATATCTTGGGATGCCAGTAATTCATTCCAATGATAAAAACTTCTCGAATACGTTCGTTTAGCGACGCGCGCATTTCGAATGAAATAATTCGGAATGTCCGATTATGCATCTCCGAGATACGAGTAATTCATTCGAAGGATAAAATCTTCTCGAATACGTTCGTTTAGCGCTATATAGAATGCAATCATTCGAAATATTCGGTTATGCATATATCTCGTCTCGAGATACCTAGAGATGCGAGTACTTTATTGGAATGATAAAAACTTCTCGAATACGTTCGATTAGTGACGCGCGCATCTCGAATGTAAGAATTTGGAATGTTCGATTACGCATGCATCTCCGAAATGCGAGTAATTCATTCGAATGATAAAATCTTCTCGGATTAGTTTCGTTTCGTTGTTCGGCTGGTAATCGAAATATTGTTTTTGTCGGTATATAATTGGAGTAGTATTTGAATAAATTTGTAGTTCGAGAAGATGCTAAAAGATAAACTTCAAAGTAACACATTTGAGTTGTTTTGTGTGATGGGGTCGTCTGTGCAGCTGACTTAGCAAAATAAGGTCTTAGAATTTCGAACCAGGCAGGCTTAGATTACAACTATTTATTTTTATTTTTCCATACCTATATTCAAAAATATTAATTGTAGAATATTTTAGACTGGCTACTATTCAATTAAATAAATTATTGTTATAAACTAGATAAATAAATAAAATAATTACAGCAATTTATGTTACTATTTAAAAATATCAAATGAACCAAATGTTTTGATCTTAATCAGTTACAATTATTTGTCATCTGTCCGGCTTTTGATATTTCCTATCCGTTTAGAAAATTTAGTGTCTAAATTGGTCCTCATGATTATGCTTATAAAGATATAAACTATTAATCAATTATAATAAAATAATTAGAAATATCGTTAATATTTAATAACTTATAATATACCAGGGAAAACCACAAAACGTCTTTAGAATCAGCTTAACCTTACAATGTGAGGAAATTTAAATAAAAACGGTACCGACAGTGGCGTAACGCAAATCCTACGGGCCCCCCCGCAAAACCTTTACAATGGCCCCCCTACTATCTTCTACCGATTTTTATATATAACGAATTTGAAAATTAAGAGCCGTAGGTTTAAGAATCCGACACCAGAATCATAAACGTATAAAATTAATAAATTAACTCAAGCTATAAATAGTAAATTAATCTTACCTTAATTTCGTTGGTAATAATGTAATATGGTAAAGAAACAATTTTGTCAATTAAAAAGTTTAAACACAAAGTTTACAAGAAGCGATTTGCACGTCGCGCATTTTTTGTAGCGAATTCGTTAATAATTTTGTCCATGTTGAGTGTGTTAATATGCTCCTGCTCTATACTGATAACAGCTAAATCTGATAATCGTTGTTCAGACATAGAATTTCTTAAATAATTTTTGATTATTTTTAATTTAGAAAAGGAACGCTCGGCCGAGGCAACACTAACTGGTAATGTTAAGAATAAAATAACCGCGCTACAAACATCAGGTACATTGGAAGCTGTGCACTCATTTTTAATAAGCAAAAAGTCAGCAAGGTCTCTTACGGTACTCATTCTGGAAATGTCATCTTTTAACACCTTTTTTACACTCAACATTTGAAAAGGAAATTGTTCAGATAAATCCTTGTGATACTTCCTTTGTAATTTAGAGGCATTTTCAAAAAGATCATCTTTGTCAGCGATAAAATATTTCTGGGAGTTAAAAAACTAAAATTGTTAAAAACGTTATTCATACTTTCAAACCTCAACCTCAGTTGATTTATTAATATATCAATGGTGGTTTTGTACACTTTCACTTCAAATAATTTTTCAGCATCGGTTAATCGTTCATCAGTAGCTAGTTCATCATAAAATCGTTTTGCTTTTCTCTTTCTTTTTTCTTCAAACTTCGGACGTATACCCCATGAATTTGCTAGGACCACAGCCTTTTCTTTTAATTCAGGAAATGTTTCCCTCATGTCACTTATGGCTTTCAAAGTGGAATTTAACAACTTAGTGGCGGCTTCTAGATCCATGTCAGATGTCTGTAAACATTTTGATGTTAAATTTAGATTTTCCAAAATGTCTGTTTCAAAAACTAGCATAACAATAAACTCGAATTTTTCCATCTTTTTCTTTATTGCAATGGCCTCTTCTCTTTCTTCTCGTTTTTTACTCAACAATGATACATTGGACAAAACCTTCAAAACTAAAACAAAATTATATCTGATAGCAGCAATGGATTCATACCGTGAAGACCACCTTGTACAACAAAGGCGTTTTAGAGTAATTTGAACATTTTCAGTATTCGCCACTTTTAAGTCGTTCCACCTTTTTATGCTATATCCGAAAAACGTGTTTTCTTTGATCAATTTTTGTAGTCCTGAATAAATTCCGCTCATGTTCGCTGCTCCGTCATATCCCTGTCCGCGACACTTTCGTAAGTCAATATCCATTTCATCCATGTTTTCCAAAATTGATTTTTCTAGACCTTTTGAAGTTTGGTCTGTAATTTCTTTAAATCCTATAAACGATTCCAAAATTTTTATATGTTTGGTTTGGTTATTTTCATCAGTTTCAATTTTAACATATCTGATTATTTGGCTTAATTGATGAATTTTCGACACGTCTTGCGTAGTATCTGTAATTATGGAAAAGAAAGAAGCTTCCCTGATATTCCTTAAAATGTTTGATTTCAGTTGTGACGAAACTGTGTGAATTAGTTCATTTTGTATCTTTGGACTAAGGTATTTGTTTTTTCCCTCTGTCATTGGATAAGTGTGACTGCAACACTGGATCATACTTAGCCAACAATTCCACAATGGACAAAAAATTTCCCTTTTGGATCGACTCTTTGTTTTCCCGATGCCCCCGAAACGCCAAATCACAAACGGCCAAAGTCATTATAACATCTATAATTCTTGTTAAAATGTCTCTCCATTTTTTAACTTTATCGTTAAACTCGACTAAACTTTCAATGGTCGCACCTCGCTTCCAACTATCGTATGTATGGCAAGCCTGCAGGTGTACCATGGAAATTTCATGATTTTTAATTTTTTTAGAAATGCCTTGCCAGTCGTCCACACCTTTGCACCACGAATCTTTGAAATTTTTATTACTTCTATCAGCAAAAAGCCAACAAGCTTCACAATAAGCAACATTTAATCGTGGCGAATAGCACAACCACATCCGTTCCATAGCATTGCCAGTTTTCGCAGTAACCGTGTAATATGAAGTAGAAAATGATCTTCCTTTGGGATCTTTTTTAAAATTCTCCTGGGGTTTGCAAGGACCTATTTTTAAAATTTTTAATTTAACTTCACTGTCAATTGCTGTATTTTTGTAAAAAGCCATATCGGACGAAAACGCATCACTTTCACGACTTTTTCTTTGCTCAACGTTTTCGATCGCAGTTAGACCTTTCACATGTTCCAACTCCACGTTACTAACACTTGCAGTTTCAGAAAAACTATCACTAGATGTAGAAGCAGCAACATTAAAAAAACTACTTATTTTAGTTAATTTTGACCGCTTCTCTTCCTTTTCCTTAATTAATCTCCTTTTTTGAGCGCCGCTTAATGATTTGGATGGATTCGTTTTGAATACGTTTAACGTAATAATTAATTCAATCCTACCACATCGGCGCGATACTGAACAAAGCATATTTTGTCTATTATTTTGCTGAATTCGTATCTGGGGTTACCGTTTATGTAGAATAGTTTGTTTTGTATGGCCCGTTATCAGCGCCGAGCACATAACTTAAGAATGTATATAATTGTAAATTGCTTGAGCACATCAGGCATTATATTATCATTATGTATTACCAACATTTAATAGTGACTGCATTTAAAAATTTCGTACAATAAGACTGCAACTATTTTTCAAAATTTTTTAAATGTGTTTATATTTCTAGTAGATACCTACTGTAATAATTGATCTGGGCTCCTAAAACGTTCGGGCCCCCCCGCGGTGCATGGGTTGCGGGGGTGGTTGTTACGCCACTGGGTACCGAATCCAGTCGAAACCCGAAACAACAATTCAAGACTGTAGTGGGAGTGCCAGGGAGTTACGCAGGATGCGAGACATTTCCGGCATTGCCGAAATGGGCGCGCAGTTTGGATTAGAACGATTAATACGAATGAATATGTAGATATCTAAAATCACTCGAATACTAATCATTCGATTATTGAAATTAATCAATTACGCTCATCACTATTGTTAACTATCGGAACGTGTCAGAAAGCTGAAGACGTGGTCATACAAGTTAATTAAAATTCGTTACAAGATATTAAGTATGGGTTCAACATTTGAATCCTAAAATGCACCAAAAACTATTACGTGAAGACTTTGGAATCATTTGGGATTATAAGGGAAAAAGGGTGTATATGAGAGAACAGGCTCTAGGGTAATTGCTGCATTGTCTGTGCAATTGCTTTTGTGCGCAGCTATCAGAAATTGCTACTGTAAACGATAGTGCCTGTCAAGAGGTAAATTATTCAAGTTGCAGTTCAAATATGGCCCTCAGAATTTACTACATATTTAGAATTTTCAAGAAAAATCAGTGTAAGTGTAGCTGCTTCGAAGATGAAAACCGTGAAACTGCTGTATCGAAATGATTTGACAATCCAGGCAGAAACTTTAATATTTCTGTTTAACTTCAAAGTTGGGTAAGTGTATTAGAGGGTAACTTCACTCAGAAACAGTGATACATGCTTTGGCCTGTTGCTTCGTGGAAGTAGATTATACATCATTGGAAGAGTTAAATCATTCAAGTTGCAGTAGTTTATATGTAATCCTCTGAAATTAATTTTGGTTCAGAAATTTCTTCACATAAGACATTATGTGAGCGTATCTAACTAGTTTGAGGACTAAATAAATCACATATATATATATATATATATATATATATATATATATATATATATATACATATATTTCGGTTGCTTCATTTTTATCTATAAAATGGAGCAAGTGTATGAAACTCAAGAGAAAAAATTACATCTAGTTATAGTGACACACTTTTTGTTTTACTTCTGTTCATTCGTGGTTAGGTACGTTACATACCTTGTGTTCTTCGTAGTTTTTTCTTGGGGCAGTCCATAATGCTATCGCTACCAAAGTTCCTTCGTTACATTCTCTTCTAGAGGGAACTCTTCTGGTAAACTATTAATAATTAAAATTCCTCAAAAGTGAATTAAGACAACCTTAACCCTCATCTGCAAAGAATGATGTGCCAAATAAAAATTAGAAAAGGAATAAATTCTTGCTCGTCGCACATGACTACAGTAACAAATGATTAATTGATCTAGTTTAGCAGATTATGTAAAAAAGGTCGCCAGGACAATTGGATATGGAGTTGAATCTCACCTAACCAACTGGTAACGAAATCAGACTGTCGGAATATTTTATACAGTAGTTTTTGTTTTGAAGATGAACAGTTTTATATTTTAAAATCATACCTTACGCAAATAACTTCAGTATACAAATAGTGAATAGTAAATAACTTACTAATGTTATCATTACAGTAATCATCACGTAGCTATTTAAAATTCCAATACAAAACAAGGTCAAGTAGAACAAAGCGCAAAATCTAAAGAATCGCTTTGCTATGCGTTACATGTATCGGAAAATAATTACGAGTTTTTTGTACCTAGGCGTGAATACGATAAGTAATCAAGATCTAGCAACTGAAAAGGTAACCAATCCACAGGAGTGCCTGAACTAAGTACATGAACAAATATCTGCAAAGTGTAGTGGGGCAGGTGTTAACTAATGGAAATAGGGTTACCTAATACTTCTAGACTTCTAGTGTTTCTACCTTAGCGCTGAGGAGAAACACGTGGCAGAGAAGAGGCCGATGCCCACCAGTGGGACGGAAAGGCTGTTGATGATGATGAAAGACTTCTAGAAGAAAACAAATAATGAAAGATAAATTATGAGGAAACAACAAGAAATCGTGTAAAAAGCGAAGGAATAGGAAACCATTGTATGATGTCAATGAATAAACCAAGAAGAAGGAGAAAATAGAATGGGGAAAATATTTAAAACAAGAACAGAGAGAAGATGCAGTTTTTACAATTTCAAGTTTAAATAGTAAATTTCCATATATTTGATTTACTTACCAAATCATGGCTTGAAAAGGTCATCAATTTGAGTTTTGCCAAATTGGTCTTAAAATTCCTTCTTTTCGAGGGAAATTGGCTGAATGTCAAGTTAGTTCTTTGGCTAGTTGGTTTCTTGGCCAATTATTCACAGCGAGGTAACCTGGATCGTTAAACAACGGTCATATAACAATTGTATCCACTGAACTTTAGTGTTATGCAAAAGAGTGTGTTATAAGAAGAATTATATCTGTATAATTTAAAATATTAAATATTCTTATTATAGGAGCTATTTTCCATAAACGCATCATTGTTGGACAATTACAAGTAAATTACTTGTATGATTCCCAAATAGATTACTTATATTAACTACATGTATAATAGCAAATTTTGTAATGTACCTATATTAAATTCCGCTGGATGATGGTGATCCTATGATCGCAGTTGACAGAAACCTCTTGGTATTCAGCAAGCGAAGCGCATTGGTTTGTTAATATTAATATTTTACATCATCGCAACTGACGTAAACGTTGCTAAAGAGATTTTATAAATCCATCTACAATTTCTTTTGAACTGTTATATTGCATTTTGAATAAAATATTTTACCAGGATTTTCTGGATTTTTTTTGCTTGTACAAAAGCTCGGAATCGTTCAGGATTCGCTGAGATTGATTCATGTGATGTACCAATAAATGTGTCGCACGCTTCTTTCATTTGACGTTTCATAACCTTTCTAAAATACACAAAACTTTCTAGACCGTGATTTGAGAAATATTATTTATGATTTCCAAATACTGAACTTTTAATTGTATGCTGTAATTGCAAATAGCTGCAGGTTTTTTCACTTTTTGAGTCGGATATTCAAAACATCATAGGGGCCTTCATTTTTAAGCTAAAGAGTTCGATAAAATAGTATTCCTTCAGTCTGTTACTAAGATGTATGATAACATAACAACTTTTAAATTTTACAAAACATAAGTATTTAAGTTTCACTCCGTTTTCCGATTTTTCATTGAAATTTAAAACGATAAATAAGATATTACACTTACACACAAACGTAAAATAATACCGGTAATTGATTTATTCCATTACTCGTCCTATTATTTAACATTGCATACAAATTTAGCAATCAAAATCACCTATTACCACCTGTTAAAGACAGTTCACCAAGATAGTTACTTAAAATACTGCAATGTTAAGGTAAAAACTATCTACAGCCTATATAAATTACAAATATAAAACAGGTATAATTATGAATCCCTAATATATAACATATTTAAAATTAAAATTTGTCTTAGGAAATTGGACAACTCTTGGGTTTCATATTCTAACTTTCATTTACAAACAGCCTTCAAATTATATTTTATCAATATACAGGGTTATTCTAAAGGTGTGCGAGAAATTTTAACACATTTAAGTGAACTGATGAAAAAAATTTGACGCGTTATACATCGGCAACGGTGCCGAATTTTCAAAAAGAAAAAGTATCTACAATGTGATTTAGGGGTTAAATGACCTAACCTATACGTGATTAAAGTTTATCGGACATGTTTAGAATCACCCTGTGTGTCGCTGCGGTGTTGCTTGGTGTCAGAGTTTTTAGGTGGTCGCGCTATCGCCGTCTTCTTGCTCAATAAGGGTTTACATTTTCTTCATTTTTATTATTAACCAAAGTTGTAGCTCGTCGTACATGAGGCTCATTTTTACACGAGTTCTCCCGTCTCTAAAGGATTTCGACTACTCAAACAACTGACTTTTAGAAAGACAGTGATCGTCGTATTATGCTCGTAGTCTTGTAAGCATTTCAGTCGAATTTACGCCTTCGTTCGTAAGAAATTTGATTATAATGCGCTATTTTACGCTACACTCAATAGAACTTTCCGCCATCGTAACTGTATCTGGAAAAATATTATAGCGAAACAACTGTCATGGATATGTGAACAAGACTCATGGCCAAACTTTACTTAATTTAATTTTTGGAACTGTTTCAATTTGAACATTCCTCGTATACGAGTAAACCATAGAACCTTCTGAAAGTTAAATACTTCAACATGGACTTCTGGTAATTAATGCAAGAATGCACCCCTTTTAAACTGCTCGACATCTACAGAAACTGCTCCAGAATGCCACAGGAAATCGAATCTCCGACCAAACTGTGAAAAATTGATTGTTTGAGGTAGGGCTTACCGCGTACTGTCCCCTGAGGTGTCCTGCAAGAACTGTGGTTCAACGAAGACACCGGGTGGAATGGTCAAGATGTAGACTTCAAGAAGCAACACCGTCGGATACTATTTTCTGACCAGCTATTATTTCAGCAATGATAGCCGGCGTCAAGGAATATATTGTAGTGCCGGACATCGTACCTTACCTCAGTATACTCAACCAGTCGTTGCCTTTGGTGGTGGTGGTCTTATGGTATGGGCTGGAATTTTTTCAGGGTGGCGTACTGACCTCCATATCGTTAATGGTACGCTCACGGGCCAACGTTATGCCGAAGATATCATCATGAACCATGTTATGAACCATCGCAATGCTATTGGACGGGAATATTTTGTTTTTCTTGACGACAAGGCCGCATCGTGTTCGGGTTGCTTTAGAGATGCTTCGAGATGAGAAAATAAATCATCTTGCTCTTCATCCGCTATCTCCAGACCTCAACCCCATCAAGCATTCGAGGTCTGCTGTTGTTTGTAGGAATTCTAGGAAAGCCCTGCCTCTTGCGTTGACGCCACTACTGCGCCACAGAGTATGGCGCGAGTTAGCATCACACGCAATTAGAAGGTCCTTCCCAGTATTGCTACAATACGTATTTAGCTCCTCCAGTTCTCTGGTGGGCAGTGGTGTTGGCGAGTCAAACGGCAGATAGGCAGAGCAGATAACTAATTCTCTCCGACCTATGTCGCTATCTAAGCTCAAGGAAGCTGCTACCAGGTCTCTGAAACAGAAAGATGGTATGAGGGTGACATCTAGTCTTTTGGAAACAATGATACAGGCACGAGGATAGAGACACAATACAAATTGGGGCCTCCAGTGGTTGACAAGCCTTTTACATGACCCCCGCGAACCCAGGGTTCTTTTATTAGGCAGATGTCTGCATGTACTGCTATCTGCTGACACAAGGAAGCAGAGATGCAGTGTTGCAAGTTGATCTGGATACAAGGGATACCTGACATTAACCAGATGACACCCAGTTAATTTCCGGCCTTCGAATCCGTCTTCTCCTTAACGGGGTTTTCCAGTGGCCTTAAAGAATGTCGCAGATTCTTCATCCACTCCTAAAATCAGGCGGAACCCTTAGGGGGACTCCGCCGTCTTACTACACACTCTCCAGTTCCCGGTACGGAGCCTTGGGTTTTGCCCAATTTCGGTGAGTTTCCTGGTTTCACCAGGGATCCACACCATCATCTTCTTCAACTTAGGGAGGGCACTCTGCTACACGAGTTGGAGTTTTGCGCCTTCCCACGGCTTCAGAGTTAGAGCGGTCTCCTTCAGCCACTCTTTGAACAACTCGTTGGCACAAGTGACCATGTAGGTCCCCCGTAAGAGTCGGGATTCATGGAAGCTTGGTATGGACACTTCAGAGAGTAAGCCTACCATCGTTTTCCAGATTAGTTTCTCTAAGGCAGCGGATTGTTCCTCCGAGATTTTGGTCTCGGGATAGCCATCGCGGACAATGGCCTCCCTCAAGGAGCTCTCCACCGCCTGAGCATAACTCGAAGGTTTCCAACGGGGAACCTTCAACTTTTTCTCCAGTTGCCTGGAGTCTGGGGGAGTCTCCCCAGGAGTCAACCCTCTTTTGGCACATCCAGATGTGGATGGCTCCGGTTCTTGTGATGTGGAGGCAGCATTTCTCGCCTGCCTTCGCCTCTTCTTCTCAGCCCCACAGATGGGCTTCCTCTTAGGACGCCCCTCTAGGCGAAGTTTGGTCACGTCCTCGAGAAGCATCTTTTCTATCTTGAAGTAGAGAAACATTTAAATCTATAATTTGTTCTCACGAGAAGTGAGGCAAGTAAAATGGTCAGTCCCCGAACAGCCTCATACGGGACAAGGCTGAAATACAATAAGATTTCACCCTGTTTCCCACGGGCATCGTTCACGATACGTCACTCTGTGTCATCTATCCCTCGGCAAGATGGCTTCCACCTTAGATTGGGGAATGTTTATTGACGTTCCAGTCTAGATCCGCCGTCTTTAGTTTACGCAGTATCACTTCGGAGAGGATGTGATTCAACGCCACATGCTAGCCACAGCATTAGATACCGTGGGTCGCTGCTGACGCACGGTGCTGGATAGTGAGAGGCTATGGGTCAAAGATGCTATATTCGCTTCAACTATCCCTGGGGATTGCTGGACGCTTCCGGTAAACTCACTTAAGGGGCCCGACGGCCATCTCCCCTTGACACCCCATTGAGCATGCATGGGACCGTTTGCAGAAACAGCTGGATCATCATAATCCAAGGCGTACTACTGTGCAACTGCTGAGAAATGTATTTTCTGTACTGTGGCATCAAATTCCACAAGAACATATTGATAATTGCATTGAGAGCATGCCAGCAAGGTGCAGCGCAATTATTATTGCCACAGGAGGTGCCCTGCGGTATTAGAATTTCATAAATTTAAGTTAAATTTCAGGAGACAATAACGATTTTTATTATAATATTGTTAAATTTCTTCTTTAAACGTGCCTTTGTTGTAATTTTCATGTTCATGACTAAAAAGACGTTACATTTTGTTGCTTTGGTAGTTTTTTTTATTATAAATGCAATTAGTGTTGCCTTTAAGCGTCTTACACTGAAATATCCCTATTCATTTCTGAATAGTTTATAACAATAAATAAGTTACTATTAGTCTAATTGGTTAGGGAATTAGAAGCCTTCGAATATATATTAACATATTTAAATGGTGTCTGATTAGTTTAATAGCGTTGCCTTGAGTGCCGTTAAAACATTACAAAGCAGCTTCCATTTTGCTTTAGATCGTTATAATTTTATTTCTGTACTTATTTTATTTTATTATCGTTTCGGAGTGCAGCGTTTAAATGCTTTGCGAGCAAAAAAGAGAACAGAACGATATTCATTTAAATACTACATGCCGGCCAATGTAGAACATTTTAGCAATTTAATATTTCGAGTTAAAAACCTGATAGTAGTTACATTTTTAGTCCAGCTTAAACGCATGGCTTTAAAAGCGCCCACGATTTAACAGCACTGCGGTATTTGGAAAACTACAGGGTTTCATTTCGGTGTTCTGGGAGACCATAAATCCCAATTTATATCTCCCGTGTCGCGAATTTAAAAAGCACTTTAAGCTCTAACAGGAAAGAATACACATTCGCGCAAATAAATCCTCAAATACATTACCAAGGTAATTAGATTTTCGCTAAACTGCTTTTCAACAGTTTTTCCGGTTTTCCGTGCTTGGGCGATAATTAATTAGCGTTTCCTGAGAACTCCTAATGAAGGCAGCAATTATTAAGAATTATGAGCGACGCTACGGAAGAAATTACTAATATTAAGTAACTGCTTAGTCTTAAACGAAAGACGGCGGAAGGAAAGAACAAAAAAATGAAATATGGAAATCTTGATCGTAACGAGATTTGCGTTGAACATCACTCAAACTTGTGCTTTAATTTTAATTCAATTTAGGCCTCGGGGTCGATCTTTCAAGCTACCTAGCCTTGTTATACAAACTTCTACAAAAAATCCGTCTAGCGATTAACGGCAAAGAACTGTAGAGAGAGAAAGAGAAAAGAAAATTTTATTACTTAAATGTTTGGCAGGGGGAAACAGTTGAATGGTGAAATTTTATTCTTTATTTTCATATTAAAGTTCCAAAATATACTGATTTTGTATAAGAATCCAGTTGAGTTTTTAACGAGAACATTGGTTTAAGTCTTCTAACAAGCCAAAAATGGGTTCTGAAAGGTATCTGTCTATTTGTACTTATACACGTATGAATCTGAATATCTTTGACATGTCGGTTTTGATGATATTTGGAATATAAAGGAAAATTTAGCAAACCTTTTAGCTACTGGAAAATCCAGAACCGAAAGTGCGTGTTTGATGCAATTTTTGCAAGAGCTAATCTGAAATTACTATGATGTTATAGTACACAATTTTAATGTTTTTGTACTAACTCTTATCTGAAAATTCCCATCTCAACTGAGATTTGTTGGCAATCGAAAATCCATTTGATATAAATCATTAGGCATTGTTTAAGCATTAAAATTATAGTGCCAATAAATACTTTTATACAACGTGATGTAGGTCAGAAAGCCCTATTGTATATCACTACCAAAATTTCCTCCGCAGGTGCTTGAGAAATTTTTAAAAAGTAAAAATGTAATGCCATATTCCTGGAAGAATGATAATTCGATCGACATCAATGGTATAACACTTAATGGTCTTCAAACATTTAAATTTTAAGAGGTTCAAAATTAAATCAAAACACAACAAATATAAAAATCACAGTCTTCTAAATATTATAAACATTTAAAATATATTTTTTAAACATCACTAACAATTCTTCGTTGTGTCACAAGCTTTAAACGAATACAAATTGTATATTTATTGGTGGATTTGAGAGCTTCAACTAACTACTGATTAGTTTATGTTTATACAGTGCCCTTTCATGGAAAACTAGGTCTTGCAATTTTTATTATTTTAAAGGTTAAAACTGAAATTATAAAAGGGTAGCATTATATGGCGACCCGATTTAAATCGAGTGATTTACTGTAAAACTTGTTAGCCTGTAAATTAAACCGGCTGTTTATTATAGGTATATCAACTTATTTTGTGCTTATTTACTACACTGGTGTGAAAAAGTTATGCATCACTAGAGGAATTAGGGAAAACCTCTACATTAAAAATATATATATATATATATATATACAGGGTGTGCCAATAAAAACAAAACGGACACGATTTTTCATATTTAACGTTATTTTTTTTTAATCGCTTGGACGCGTCAATTTTTGTTTTGGGGGCAACTTTTTAGTTTATTTTCAACCTTGTCACTTCAACTTCCTAGAGGTGGTGAGCTTCACCCATAAAATTTTAAATAAGAAAGGGGATCGAGTGTTACATCATTTTAAATGGCATTAAATTCTCGTTTTAACGCCTCCTAGTTTTTCAAATTCGCATCAGTAGTTTTCAAGAATTTGCCTTCTACAGATAGTAACCCGTCGAAAACGAATAATTCATGATTTTTCATTTTTACCATAATTTACACCAGAATGTTTTATTGAATAACATATTTCCCTTAACTTTCACTTTATTAGATGTTCGAAATGTTGCCCTCCAGTATCCATACAGTAGTGTCTACAAATGGTTATTGTGGTTTTAGAAACTGCAGCTCGGAAGATTTCTGCGGATGAATACCCGAATCATCTTCTTAGATCTTTTAACCAAGAGTTTGGGCGTCTTCCTACTGATCGTGGTCCCTGGATTTTTCCCTCTATAAGTCTCAGTAACTCGTATAGTTCGTCCCTATCACATGGCCTATGTATTGTGTTTTTCTGTCTTTGATAGTGTTCATTAGTTCTCTCTGTTTATTCATTAGTATTAGAATTTCGTCATTGGTTACTCTTTACATCCATGAAACACGTAGCATTCGTCTGTATAAGTATATTTCGAAAGCATCTAATCTTTTCTCAATGGTTGGATGTAGCGTCCAGTTTTCGCATCCATATAACAAAATGGGGAAGATATACAGCACCTAATCATACGAGTTCTAAGTCTCATCTAGTGAAAAGGGTTATTATTTCTTTTTTTGGATTCACTCTGACTATTGATCTTGATACCTAAGTATTTAAAGGAGTCTACTTGTTCAACAGATTCTCCTTTAATGTATAAATTTGCTTCTACATGTGTTTTCGAAAACACATTTACTTTTCCCTTACCATCATGTGTTGTAATTCTAGGAGGTTGTTTGACATTATTACGGTGTCGTCCGGTATCTGATGCTATTAATTGTAGTGCCGTTTATCTTAATTCCACCTGCATCCCCTTCTAGTGCTTCTTTAAAAATTGCTTCTGAATACAATTTAAACAGCAGCGGGGAGAGTACCTAGCCTTGCTGTACACCTTTTTAAATTAGTATATCTTCTGTGTTTTCTTGTTCTACTTTGACTTTCAATGTTTGATGCCAGTAAAGTTCGGTAATAATGCGATTTCCAACATTTTTTGGTGAGTTACACAGTCAAATGCCTTACGGTAATCAATAAAACACGCGTATACATTTATATTCATATCTTTACACCTTTGGGTCAATACGTTAAGAGCAAAAAGTGCTTCTCGTGTTCCGAAGCCATTCCGAAATCCAAATTGTATGTTGTCTATTTGGTATTCGCATTTTCTGTAGATGCGTGTGTCAATAATTCTTAAGAATGTTTTTAGCACGTGGGACATGAGGCTTATCATGCGGTAGTCGTCACATTGGGAGGAGTTTGTTTTTTTCGGGATTGTTATGAATGTGGACTTCGACCAATCGGACGGTATCTTGCTTGCTTGTATATTTTTTTAAATAGCAATGTTATAAGATCTAGGCTTTTACTTTCGTTATCTGCTATTATTTTAAGAATTTCTGCATTGATTTTGTCAGGGCCAGTAGCTTTTCTGTTTTTAAGTATTTTTATAGCGTGGATTACTTCACTTTTAGAGATTTCAGATCCATTAGGTCTATCGTCATTGAAAAGTTCTTCTACGTAATCTTCCCATCTCCTGAGTTTGGCTTCTATGCCTAAGATTATTTCGTTGTTTGAGTCTCTTAGAGTTGTTTGGTGTTTTTTACTTCTGCCTGTCATTTTTTTTTCTTTTTTGTGTATGTTGAACATATCGTACCTTTCTTGCAGCAGTTCTATTTCTTGGCATTTTTCTGACATTAATTTCTCTTTTGCTTCTCTACATTTTTTTCTGATAATTCTATTTATTTCCTTATATTGCGTTGGTCGTGTTTTATATTTTCTCGGTTTACTCATGAGATCTAGGATTTCCTGTATCATCCATTCTTGTTTTTTGTTATTTTCTCTAAACCCAATGTCCTGCTCTTGAACATCTGCTATTTTGTTTTTTATCGCGTTCCAAGTAGTCTGGATTTCTTCTTCAGATCGTATGCATGCTTCTATTGTATTTAGCTCTTTTTCTATTTTACAACTTATTTTTTCTATTACTTTAGGATCCGTTAGTTTGTAGTACAGGTTTTGTTGAAAATGGTTTCGGACGTTCTGAAGCATTTCTGGGGTAATTTGCCTGCATTCGTCCTTGATCCGTTGACGCAAATCATTTAGGGATTCTGGTTGAGTACTACAAATTTTACGTTTTATGTGGCCCACAGAAAGAACTCCACTGCTCTTCTTATTCGCTATTGAGCTGCTGAAAACCTACACATATACCATGAAGTTCACACTCAAAATGCTCAAAAATTAAACGTGTGGGTTGGAATTTATGGCGATCGCGTTGTTGGTCCTTTTTTTTACCAGGAAATTTAACAGGAGAGATGTATTGGGATTTAATACGAGATCATTTTGATCTGACTGAAATTATGGAACAAAATGACCGTTACAATATGAATGAGTTAATGCTCCAACAAGACGAAGCTCCTCCACACTATTCCCTTGCTGTTCGTCTGTATCTGGATGAAACATTTCCTGGTAGATGGATTGGCCAAAAAGGAGCAGTGGAATGGCCCGATCCGAATTTGGAAAACTAGGAAGCGTTAGAACGAGAATTTAATGCCCTTTAAAATGATGTATCACTCGACCCCCTTGCCTATTTAAAATTTTAGGGGTAAAGCGCTCCACCCCTAGGAGATTGAAGTGACAAGGTTGAAAATAAACGCAAAAAGTTTGCCCCTCAAAACAAAACTTGACGGGCCCGAGCTATTCTTAAACAAATTAAAATAAATATGAAAAATCGGGTCTGTTTCGTTTTCTTTTGGCCACCCTGTATTATATTTAAGTACCTCACAGTTATTCAAACACAGTAGTATAGTAAAGCTAATAAATCAAATGTTTGCTGGGGGAAAAACATCTTGAAAACATTAATTCCAAACTGCGTACATCTTATTGTTGGAATTTAACTTCAAACCTACGATATTACAAAACATACTGTATATATGAGAATAATTTAATACTTTATCGGCTAGCCCTTGTTCTTGATGACTAATTTGCATCTATTTGGCATAAAATATATCAGTTTCTAAGTTCTTCCTTGGAGATACAGCGAATGGAGGCATTTATAAGAGCTGCGATTAAAACCATTTTTTGTTAATTTGTTTTTAAATAATGTTAGCTTTGCTATAAGTTTTCAATAGGATTAAGGTCTGGAGATTGTATTGGCCAATTACTAGTTGATATGCAAGGTTCAATCACTTTTGCTCTATGACAAGGTGCATTTTCTTTTCTAAACATATCTTTTCCATTAAGCAACTTTTTATTCTGTAGAACCTCAATGTATTTTGTGACTTTCATCATCCCAGATACGACATGCAGTCGACGAACTCCACGCCCATAACAGAGACAGTATATTTTTAGATATACGCATTTTGGTGAAAATTTTTCCGCAGAAAACCTTCTGACATATGTATTACCAGCATGATTATTGATCACTAATTAGCATCTTCTGTCACTTTTCTGGTGTCTAGTGACGGTGTTCTGTAGCTCATTGCTGACACTTGAGACTCTGTTTTTCGGAAAGCAGTGGTGTGTTACGTTCTCTAAATAATCGGACTTCATAATTAAGACACCCTTAGCGTCGGATAATAAGTTGGTCAGTTTTGTAGAATTGCGGCTCCCGTCGACCAAACTGGTTCTTATTAACACAGCATTATCTCTAGCAGAGGATATTTCTGGTCTCCCGAGTTTATCTTCAAATTTTTCAATTTTGGCATAATTCCCAATTACTCGAACGACCGACGGTTAAACGATTACTTTATTAGCGATTTTACGGGTGAAAAGTTCTTTGTTGTAATGGAAAATGATTGCATATTGGTTTTGTCGGATATTTTGATCTGTTTCTTCTGTGCGGATATGGTGCAATTTTGATAAGTAAATTCCGTGTGGGGTAAATATGTTGGAATCCAGAATGTACAAATGAGTTTTAAATGGACATTAAACTAACTTCACATTAGTATTTTTCAGCAAATGTTTAATTTAATGTTTCTAATAAATTCCAAGATCACAGCGAGTAGATAAACGAATGAAGAAGGTATGTATGATAAGATATTGAAAACAATTTTTCCGAAATTATGTGAAAAAGTTACGTTAACCTTTAAACCACATTGTGCCACGAGAACTAATTTTAGATCATTACGAAATTATTAAATGTGTTTCGACAGCGTGAAGTTGTGACGAAACAAATTCTGATACTTATTTTTGTTTGTAAATATTAATTAATCCTTACTAAATATGTAACGCCTACTTTCATATTTTAAATCATTACACAGTACCTATCTAAAAAAATTAGTTTAGTTTGTTTCGCTAGCGCGAAGTTGGCTAAATTAATTCTGATTTTTAAATTGTACTTCATTTGTGAATATCTTACAGCCATTTGCGCTGTCTGAACTAATTAAAAATTTTAAATCATTGCCTTTTAATTAAAAAAGAAGTTAATTTGTTTCGCCAGCGTGAAATTCTGATCTCTAATTTGTTCATTTGTGAATATTCAACAATTAATTTGCGCTATGAGTAAACAATTTGAAATCACTAGTAGATTCTTGATAGGAATTGAATGTTTTAAATTGTTTAAAGTACGTACGAAGTCTATAAAGAAAGTTTACATAATGATTTTATATGAATGAAAATATGTTTGTTGTAAAATTGCTTTTCTCCGCGAATTTCACAGTTTCAGAAAGTCGCAGCATTTTAGTTTACAATGAATTTCACATTTAGGAGCCTAGACATTGCTTCATTTTTACCAACATTAAGAAGATCAAAGCCTTTACTTTCATTTGAGATTCTTGTAGTTGAACTACAGAGCTACATTATATTTGTCGTTTCACCGTTATCGTTGAAAAGTAACATCTGCAGAAGTAATAATTTAAAAGAGCTGACCTTTAGTTATCAATCTCCTGTCGCGTTTTCTATGTCCTATGCAAATATTTCAAAACCATAAACCATTTCTTGTTAATTTATACAAGTGATGCTCGCAACATTTAACTTTGCCACGTGGAAACGTTAATCTTCGACCCAATTAGCGCTACGTTCATGCAAAAGCGAACGGAAGCGTTGGGAAATGAACACCCTTCAAATTGATTCTCGTTGTCGCAGTAAAACCAACTAACGGATTAATATTTAATTGAACTCGGACAAATTTCGTTGACCCTCAAAGGGTAACAGGCACTACGTGGTAATTTTAGTAAAGATGAATTGTTGCTTTCCCGCTGGAATTCTGTATTTACTTCGAAGTTTTACACTTTTATTTCGTTAGGAAAATTGGTTTCTACCTTACACGTGTAGTGGATAATCCAATAAAAAACAAATTTCCAATTCACCTACTATGAGTTCGCAAGAAGTTTTAATATGAGAAGTTCTTTGAAGGGTTATATATTATTCACCTTGAGGGCATCGGAAAAAAGTGTGTTAAATAGTTCTGATGTAAGTACGTAGGAGTATTTATTAGCATACGACAAAGAAAAAGCTGATGTTTTTGCAAATCACCTTAAGAAGGTATTCCAACCCTTCCCAACAACCTCCACTCCAGAAGAAGATGGAGAAATCCAAAACTATCTTGAAGCACCTCTCCAACTCTCACTTCCTATCAAAAAATTTAGAGCGAGTGAGGTAAGATCAGTCATCAGTAAAGAGATCAACAGCAGAAAAGCCCCTGGGTTTGACTTGGTAACTGGGAAAGTTTTACAAGAAACATCCAAAAAATGCCTAGAAGCCATTACACAGATTTTTAATGCCATCCTCAGACTGAGCTATTTCCCAAACCAATGGAAAGTAGCCCAGATCATAATGGTCCCAAAGCCAGGAAAAGACGCACACTTGCCATCATCATATAGGCCCATTAGCCTGCTACCAGCTTTGTCGAAGGTATTCGAGAAATTATTCCTAAAGCGCCTGAAGCCAATATTGGAAGAAGAAAATTTAATCCCCAACCATCAGTTCGGATTCAGGAACCTACATACCACAATCGAACAGGTCCACAGAATTGTAAAGAAAATTAACAACGACCTGGAAGGGAAAAGATATTGTTCGGCCGTCTTCTTAGATGTGAGCCAAGCGTTCGACAAGGTCTGGCACAACGGCTTACTCTTTAAACTAAAAAAAACACTTGCCTCACAACTTCTACCAGATCCTCAAGTCATACCTCTGTAATCGTTACTTCCTGGTAAAACATCAAGAAGAGTATACAGATCTACATCCCATAAAATCAGGAGTCCCACAGGGTAGCGTTCTGGGTCCCGTACTGTATCTAATATTTACGGCTGACCTTCCTACTACAAGACTTACAACAACGGCCACATTTGCGGATGATACCGCAATACTTGCTTCACATGTCTACCCCGCTGCAGCATCTAGAAACCTACAAACTAACCTAAACAAAATCCATGATTGGCTCAGGAAGTGGAGGATCAAGGTAAACGAGGCCAAATCAAACCATATCACATTTACCTTGAGAAAAGAGACATGCCCGCCAGTTACCTTAAACGGACAACCAATACCGCAGACCGATGATGTGAAATATCTCGGTATACATCTAGACAAAAGATTAACATGGAGAAAGCACATCTTTACTAAGAGGAAGCAACTAGGGTTGAAGCTTAACAAATTGTATTGGTTGATGGGAAGGAAATCCCAACTCTCAATGGGAAACAAAATCCTAATTTATAAGTCGATACTCAAGCCGGTTTGGACTTATGGGCTCCAACTCTGGGGATCTGCGGCGAACTCAAACCTCGAAATTCTGCAAAGGTCCAGAACAAGGTGTTAAGAATTATAGCCGGTGCTTCATATTATGTGCCAAACTATGTCATACATAGAGACCTCCAAATTCCTACCATCCAAGAAGAAATCAAAAGTGTGAGTGTAAAATATCGTGCCAGTTTAACACACCATTCTAATATTCTAACCACACAACTATTAGTTGATATGGGTGTCAGACGAAGGTTAAAGCGTTTCAAGCCCTCAGACTTAATGGCCAGATTTGACTAGTGTTGTGTTTGCAATTTATCACTGTTAGTCTCAACAAATAAGCATGTAGTTATGTTAGTTTTAGTAAAGAAGGTGTTTCACTGGAAACATCTTCACATGTCATTATAGTAAGCAGTCATACCAATTACTTATTGTCTAACTAGACAGATTGTAAGATAATAAAGTTATTAAAAAAAAAATTTATTAGCATATTAAGGATCTGAATACAGCTTGGTGGGGTTGTTTATTTAAAACTTTAGCTCAAAAGTTATAGCCAAAACACTACATATTAAAACAGCTCTTAAATTCTTGCGGACTCTACGTCTTGCTGTAAACAAAAATTTTACTATAGTCACAAAAATACAGTAGTTTCAATCAGTACTTGGCTGTAATTCGTTCTCCGCAGAAAGTATCTTCTTCTTTTTCATACAACGCAATCCTGTTCTATTTTTCAAGGAATAGGTGGGTTTCTCGTTTCTCTATAGCTTCCACATCCGACGTTTTCTATCATCTGCTTTGTGTAGCTTCATCTAGGTCTTCCTCTGGCATTTTGCCTATTTAGTCTATCTTCCATGATTGTGAGTAAGAGGCCTTCGTGTGTGAAACTGTCATTGTCACTGTAAGATTTGGGAGGGTGAGTTACCTCGCGTGCACTTAGGTACTGGAGCCGACATGTGAGCAGAATGGACACCAACAGATTAGCAAGGAGAGCAAAGGAAGATCGACCAATGGAGGAGAAACGATAACGAGGCAGACCGACCAAACGTTGGATCAAGAGTTGGGTGTCCATATCAGAAGAGGCGTAAGATTAAGCTTTTTGAGAACAGGCTAAAGCCTATATTAAAAGAAGAAGAAAAAGAAGAAGTTACCTCACGTGCACTTAGGCTACATAGGTGGGCCCATTGTGCTGCCTCCCCAGCAGCTCCTCAATTTGGGCATCACCCAAGCCATCCAATCATTTGGATGTACTTGAGAACATCCGCAACTGATTTCCGCCATATCAGGCCAAAAGCCTCCCAGCATGGATCCTCTGATTGTTGAAAGAGCTGGGTAGTGCCGTCTTGCTATACCCGTTGCATCCGCGACAGTTTAGGCTGTCCGCCAGACCCAACCTGTGCATGTGATTTAGAGTACAGTGTCCAGATAAGATACCTACAACTAGTCGCAGGTTCTTTCGGAGGACTTGCACACAATATTTGGCTGTCTTTGGCGAGAGTGCAGCCCTTGCATGACGACAACATTCAGTGTTTACCCATCTTAGTGTGAAGTTTTTAGGGTTTCTTGGTATAACATAAAGCTTAATGTCCTCAGGGATATAGGAATAACGGGTTCTGGTCCCCAAAGAAGTTGTTCGGAGGCAAGTCTCGGAATCCCATCAGCATCCTCATTGTCGCAGTTTCCGTCATGTCCTTTCATCCATATAAGGGAAATGCTATTCTCTTTTGAGCTATCGTCGAGAGCTTCACGGCATAGAAGTACCACCCCTGAGGTAATTTTGCAACTACCCAGGGCTAGTACAGCGGGTTTGCTGTCACTGTAGATACCAATATGTTGGTTCTTGATCTATCGTTCGTTGCCTAGTGGTATACTGTGGCGTAGGTGGCGGAGAAGACTCCGGCACCCGTTCCATGCCTTGTTTTAGACCCGTCGCGTCGGTAAAGATGGATGTGTCCATATGTCTATTGAAGGCATATTGTGGAGGGAGGTAGTTTACCATTGCGCCTAGAAGAGGTGTCTTGAAAACTGCTTCATCCATGATGAACACAAAAAGGTCAAGTAGAGGAGGGCATAAGATCATCTCGAAGGCGGCCCTAGGGGTTAAGCGTATAGCACCTGTAGAACTAAGACAGGCATGTCCTAGTTTGCTGCCGTAACTTGTCTGACCCTGGGCCACCAGAAAAGTTCTCCATAACATAGGATAGGAGCCTTAAACTGTATTCTACAAGTTAGTTCTTTCTGTTTAAAACTTCTTCGTTAGTGGCCCAAACATTCTTGCCACCTGCATTCTTCTACGACAGCAGATTTCAAAGGTCTGTAGTCTTTTCTTTTCTTGTTTCCACTTTCATATAGAGCAATGCTCTAGAAGTAAGTTTATAGTAATTTCTTATACTCTGTTTCCATATGTTCAGGATGTTGGTAGACGTACTATGTAGTGTTTTGTGTATTACAGATAATATACATCGAAAACGTAGATTTAAAAACAGCACTTAGCTTTTAAATTAGATGACAATTTAAAAATATATGTGTTTTCATTGCCAGAGAAAAATGACGTTTTGAAACGTTTCTACGAAGAATGTTCACATTTAAACAGCAATTTTTAAATTAGAACCCTATTTACAGGCAACTCCAAAAATTAAATTAATTAATGGTTGGCCGTGGCTCTTGTTGACCCATCCATGGGTATTTTTATTTCTTTATAACAGTATTTTTATAGTTAGAGTTACGACGTTGGAAAGTTCTGTTCATTGCAGCGTGGAACAGCGCGTAATAAATTTCTTACGAATGAAGAAGTAAATTCAACAATATTCTTACACGCTGTGAGCACAACATGGCAATAAATGTCTTTATAAAAATCAGGCATTTGAGTGGAGTGGTCGAAATCTTTTAGAGATGGCAGAATTCGTGTAGAAAATGAGTCTCGTGTACGACGAACTACAACGTCTGTTAATCGTGAAAATGATGAAACAGTTAATATGCTTACTCCGCAAGACAGACGGGTAACAGTTCGTCAACATTCTCAAAATTTACAAATTAGTGTCGGAAGTGTTGAAGGATATCACAAAACAAGCTAAAGTACTGTAAGGTGGGTGCCATGTAGATTCCATGCTTGCTCGCCGAAGAACACAGGTTGCATCATTTGTAAATCATTTCTTCTTTACCGCAACAATATCAGAGAGAAGGAGGTGCGCGATAATGTTAGGCAGTCGAAACAGAAGATAAGACAAAGTTCTGTTTGCTTTCTCCATGATAATGTCCGACCTCATACGAGTGCAAGGACATTGGAAGCGATAAACAAACTTCAGTGGGACCATCTTCTGCATCCAACATGTAATTCTTATCTTGCATTTGTTTGGCCCCCTACAGGAATTTTTTTAGACGGGAAAAGATTTCAGTCAAATAAAGCTAAAGATTTCTTCCAAGAAGGTATTAGAAAGCTTCCAGATCCGTGGCGCAAGTACACCGCTAGGTAGGGGGACTACATCTAAAAGTAACATAGTTTTTCATTGTTGGAGTATTGTAATACACCTTCTTATAAATAAATTCTTTTTTGAGTTTGAACAATCATCTTATAATGCAGTAGATAAGCCTACAACAGCGCGTCTTTGCGTTAAATATGTTTTATTTTTTAATATAATGTTTTATTATGTTTGTATTTATGTGTATATTTCCACAGCAAAATTTTTTATTAACACGGTATGAATTTTCTCGAGATATACCACTACATAATCTATTAAATACAGTTTCTATTTTGATCCTGGTTAATAATAGATTGGTGCACAATTTAGCTAGGTACGTGATTTGTCCTACAAACTACTCAAAGCGTCTAAATTGCCAACTGTAATTAATGCAACATTATGTATACATTTACAATTCCGCAAACGTGTGTAGGTGGCCTTTAGTCTCTACCTTCATTCCACCCCCCTTAAGGGTGTTTATGGGTTCCCTGCAAATACTGTACACAAACACCCGACCGTTTGCTGTTGTTTAACAAACAGCAGATTTAGCAGCAACTTACAAATTATAAAAGAATATTCGGGCGAGGTTCATATTTAAATTGTGAAATATGACGAAACACACTCTACCTACTAGCATAGGCTAATAAATACCTAGACGTCTGGCCAATGTATTCATTTTATGGGTTAGTGTGGGACCTGTTCTAACAACGGCGCCACCGTCGGTCACAATGTCGTAACAATCAGGGCGCTACGTCCTGTCAACATTATGAACTGAGTGAGAACTCAGGTACCTAGGCACGTCTTTTCTCACTGCAAAATTAAAGCTTATAGATAAGGCACGTAGATAAAGATTTCAAATTCCCCAAAGCATTCCAT
>JABXWE010003861.1:0-34044 GCA_014611495.1 Limonius californicus
CCGTGACGTTGGCTTCTGTTTTTTAGTTGTCGGTATAGTTGGTTGTCTACACAATAGGTGTAATTGACGCGTTCTTTTTAAAAGTATACATAGGCAATGTATACTAAAAAGAAAAATTCCCTGTATATATACACAGCGCAGTCGTAAAATGACCTCCCCCCCTACTAACCTTTGAACGACTTGATATTTCTTCACAAATTTTTTTGTGCTATAATGGCAGGCGAAATGCTACTTTTTAGCCCTAATCAAAATTTTATAATTTTCAAAATAGCGGCTAGGCGCCATTTTTAAATATTTTTTAAATGGCAATAGGGTTCGAGTGACACCTCTTTTGAAAGGTATTTCAATTCTGCGTCTGATTCATCCTTGAGTTTCATAAACAATATTCATCCAGAAAAAAAATGACAGATGATTGAAAATAACAAGTGTATGAAAAAAAGAAGGCACCCGGAAAATTCTTCGATTTGTGGTCCGGATGTTGTTGGCCTCGTCGAGCACAACAACTTTTCCTTATGGCACTTTCCCGTAGCTCGTACCGTTCGGCCGCTAGGGGCGTTCAAAATCGAAACATGAATCGACGTTCAGCACGTGTCCTCATAATTACAGCGGGTTACTCGCGAACTCAATCTGTTCGCATAAGTACGGCGCATCGACGGCCGGCGAAGGCGGTTCTAACATCCTCGAAGGGGGCGCGGGGAAGTCAAAACGCCGAAAAAAAACGTAAAAATCGGATAAAAACTAAGCCGACGTCCTCCGAGCCCCCTTAGAGGGCGTAGGAACCGGCCGTCGATGCGCCGTACTTATGCGACCAGATTGAGACCGACCCGCTGCGATGACGTGGACACGTGCTGAACGTCGATTCGTGTTTCGACATCGGATGCCCCTGGCGGCCCAACGGTACGAGCTACGGAGAAGTGTTATAAGGAAAAGTTGTTGTCCTTGATGAGGCAAACAACACATCCGAACCGCAAATCGTACAATTTTCCGGGTGCCTTCTTCTTTCCATAATCTTGTTATTTTCAATCATCTGTCATTTTTTTCTGGATGAATAGTTTTTTATGAAACTCAAGGATCACACGCAGAATTAAGATACATTTCAAATGTAGGGTCACTCGACCCCCATTTCCCTTTTAAAAAAATAGTTTAAAAGGGCGCCTAGCCTAAAATTCTACTTTTACTTCTAACAAAGGGCATACAATATGTATTATAGCTTCTAGGTTTCTATTTAAAATATTATATATTTATGGACGTTACCGCCACCTGAATGGTTTGTGCCAAAGAAACGGCGGTGTATACTTAGCACTAATGCAGAGCATTCAAAGTTTTATTCCAAATTTTTCAGAATGGCTATAGGGTAATCTGAATATAGTAGATTTATGGTTATTAAAAATTTATATATTGTTTGAGATTTTAAAGATATTATTAGCTATTTTCCTATACTTATTTATACTGTACTCCCGAAATAAAAATTCTTTCAGCACTTTTAAATGAATTTTCTACTAATATTATTAAATGGGGCCCTGTTGTGCATTGCACAAACTAGCTTAGCTTTACCTCACACCACCTCGACACTGTGCGAGCGGTACAAATGAGGATCACGATAATAATAATTATTATTAAATCATATAGTTTATAGATATCTTTATTTCGACATAAAGCAATGCAAGTAACAATAAAATCAGTTCCCTTTCAAATTTTTGATGATGTCACAAAGTCGTTTTGGTTCCTTGATTAGCGATTTACTGATTTACGGGATAATTTGTACCTATATCAATGTGTTATATTATTTTCCACACAAATGCCAAGATAAAGTTATATGTAATCCTGGAATATTTCTGTGAGTGCCCTGAAAGTTCAGTTTAAGTACCCAACTTACATTAGAATAATAATATATAGTGGAAATATAAACTTTCAGAATATTTGAGAATTTTAAATATCTTGTAATAGCACAATTATTGTCAACTTTTTTTGGCATACTCCTGCTAAAGTAAAGTCCAACATTATTCGAAGTATATAAACATAAATTACAATTTTGATCACTTCTGTGTCATATTTCATTCACTGTTTACGTACAGCTTTGACTGTTAGCTTTCCAGAAAAATTAATTTTATCAAAATTGGATAAGAAACCTAAAAGTTATTTACATTTTAGTGACTGGATGTACATAAACTTAGAAGCGCCATATTCCCGTATCAACGCCGAGTAAAAAAAAACACTACCTACGTCATTTAAGGGTTAAATAACTTGAACGTGGATACATTTTTTGCATATGTTTTGAATCACTCTGTATATTATCGATTTTGTTAAATTCTAAAATTCTATAATAATTTTACTACATATGCTAAATTATAATTCATACATTTCAGCAATGAAGAAAGGCAGATGCAACTGGCCACGTGGAAAAGTAATCGGGGGTTCGTCAGTTTTAAACTACATGTTGTACGTACGAGGCAACAAGAAGGACTACGACATCTGGGAGTCTCTCGGTAATCTCGCATGGGGATCACGAGACGCTTTGTATTATTTCAAGAAATCAGAAGACAACAAAAATCCATACTTGGCCCGAACACCGTACCATTCTACGGGAGGATACTTAACCATATCTGAAGCCCCATACCACACTCCCCTCGCCATTAGCTTCATAGAAGGAGGCCAACAGCTCGGATATGCGAATCGAGACATCAACGGCGAATTTCAGAGCGGTTTCATGATCGCTCAGGGAGCCATGCGAGGAAGTTCCCGATGCTCAACAGCAAAAGCCTTCTTGAGACCGGTCCGCCTCCGTAAAAACCTCCACGTGGCGATGCACGCACATCTAACACGTGTGCTTGTTGATCCCGTCAGCAAAGTCGCATTTGGAAGAGAGTTCGTACGCGGAGGAAAATACACAGAATCCGAGCTCAAAAGGAGGTGATCGTATCAGCGGGAGCAGTTAATTCTCCTCAGATTCTTATGTTGTCAGGCATAGGGCCGAAGAAGGATTTGGAGAAACTCAAAATACCCGTAATCCAAGACTTGAGGGTTGGTTGTAACATGCAAGATCACATAGGATTAGGAGGTCTAACCTTCTTGATAAACCAAGAGGTCTCCATTACGTTCGAACGCGTTTACACAGTAAGTCCTGTGATGGAATACGCGATTTGGGGGAGAGGTCCTTTCACGATTATGGGAGGAGTTGAAGGACTGGCGTTTGTCAACACCAAGTATGTTAATGCTTCGGAGGACTTTCCAGATATAGAGTTTCATTTCTTACCGGGTTCTACTAGCTCAGACGGTGGAATTCACCTAAAGAAGGCGCTTGGTCTAACGGATGAGTTTTACAAGAAGGTGTTTGAGCCGATCAATAGCAAGGATGCCTGGAGTGTTATCCCAGTTCTGTTGCGCCCAAAAAGTAAAGGTTTCATAAAGCTGCGAAGCAAAAATCCACTCGAATACCCTTTAATTTATCCGAATTACTTCAAAGACGATTTCGACATGAAAACCCTTATAGAGGGGGTGAAAATCGGTGTAGCGTTAAGCCAAACGCCAGCCTTCAAACGGTATGGCAGTGAATTACATAAATTCCCCGATTGTGACCACATACCGGCTTACACAGATCCCTACTGGGAATGCATGATAAGGTTGTATTCTGTGACGATTTACCATCCCGCCGGGACGTGCAAAATGGGACCCTACTGGGACCAAGAAGCTGTTGTCGACCCTCAATTGCGAGTGTACGGAATTAAAGGACTACGGGTTATCGACGCCTCTATAATGCCAACTTTAGTTAGTGGAAACACTAACGCACCCGTTATTATGATAGCAGAAAAGGGGTCGGATATGATTAAAGAATTTTGGATGAATTCGATTCATTCACGAATAGTGTGATATAAACTATGAAAAAATATGTGTAACAGTTTTTATTTGAATACATTTGAGTTAAAATTTAACTCGAATGATTAATTCTGAGGATGTCATGATAGTCGCCAGTTTCGCCGAATTAATTAATATTTACGCAATTACAATTTTTTATGTAGATCTCAGCGACTTGTTATGTTTAAATAAGTTTTAAAATTTATAATACAAACCGAGTTTTATTTGGATTAATATACACGAAGTAAAGTTGTTAATAATTTGTTAGTTACAAAAAATAATATACTATCATACAACAAACTTTAAAATAAACGTTGTTTTATTAAAAATGCATATCAATACCAAAAATATTAAATGTTTTATAAATCTGCAAAGAAAAATATATTTTTCGAAAGAAAGGTTAGTTATATGTTTTCTAGAAAAACGAGTTTGATGTTCAAAGATATGTATTCAACATTAAATAGAAGAGCGCCTGTATATAAAATTTTAAAAATTTTTGAAGTTTTGATAGAATGAATAAGAATAGAAATTTTCGATTTCGTCTATACCACACAAATAAATACCTAATCACTTTTTAAAATTCAATCAAACTCGGTTAAAAGATAACTGCTTCATAAATAAATATAAATTGAAAAATCTTCAAAAAAATATTTACAGTATTGGTACTTAAAGTACCATGTTTATTATCAAGTAGTCTTCGGTTTGCGACGGTTCCATTGACGCCGATTAACAATAACATCGCGCGTTTACGTGTGTTGTCTCCGTTTTAATAATGTATATAAAATACTGGTCTTGTAAATCAGCAATAAGGTTCCGTGGTGCCTGGTGCTGATGTATATTACATTGCTGCGTATCAAATTAAGTTTTGTTGGCGAACTCTGTTTATTTGTTATTTAAATCGAGAAAGTAAAAAACCATGTCCAATAACAGAAGTGCGATATCGTTAACTGACCATGTTGCTAAAATAGCACGTAGATCAATTGCGCTTGAGAAGAAGGAGGTGATTCAAAGAATAGAAGATGGGCAGACACGTCGTAAGATCTGTAGAAGAATGAACTTACTTCCGTCGATTGTGACTACCATTATACAATTAGGCAAGTAAAATAAAACAACAACAACAACAACAACAATCTACGGCAGTGAATGTAACACAAAGAAGTTACGGGAGTAAATGTATATACTAAAGATATATTACATACGCGTACTTTACGACGCCGACGGTGTAGAATCTATCTCAATAACTACCATTATAAATGGATTCATTTTACGCTGATTCGGCATACGCTCGATCATTCATGAACAGAAGTGCGATGTATACCGACGGTTACCGGGATACATTTTACACTTAATACTTAAAATTCCATAAAGTAATCAAGTTAACGAAAAGTTCAATACTGTAAACAAGGCTGATAGAAACATTTGCGTTGTAAACGCATGTTATATCCGAGATCTCGTACCCAAGCTCGGCTTAAGTAACCCGAACTGTAATTATATTTTTGAAAGCTCCCTCTATTAGTTACCGTGCAGGGTAATCAAATAACGGCGCATTAATTCAACAACTTTTAATGAGTATGAAAAACAATTTTTCAAAGATACGGAAGGATAATCACATAGGAAATCCGACAACACTGCAGTGAAGCTCAGCCTTGCACTACTGAATAAAATTCGGGAAAATGTAATTTCCCATTCATTTTGCATACGGTTCAACTTCTTTGGGAAACCATGTATAAGCAAATCCATAAAATGTCCTATAATATTTACCAAATATACTGTCTAACCTTTACAGTGTACAGTTAGCTGAAGCGTGCTAGTGAAATAAAATTCGATAAAATGTTATTTTCCACATATTTTGCATATGGTTCAACGCCGCTCGGATACTCTGTATAAGAAAACCCATAAAATTCCATATCATATTTGCCAAATATACTGTCTAACCCTTATTAATGGTACAGTTTGCAACTAGCTGAAGGGTTCTAGTGATATATAATTCAGCAAAATGTAATTTCCCCTACGTTTTGCGTATGATTCAAGTCGCCTGAGAAACCCTGTATAAGAAAACTCATAAAATGCCATATCCTATTTGCAAAATATACTGTCTAACCGTTATTAATGGCACAATTTACAGCTAATTGAAGGGTCCTAGTGATATAAAATTCAGAAAAATGTAATTTTCATTACATTTTGCATATGATTAAACTCAGCTAGGAAACCCTGTATGTATGTATGTATGAAGCGGTGCAGGTGTTTCCATCTACATAAAATGCCAAATAATATTTGCCAAATATCCTGTCTAACCCTTATCAATGGCACAGTTTGCAGTTAGCTGAAGCATCCTAGTTACAAAAAATTAAGAAAAATGTAATTTCCCGTACGTCTTGCGTATGATTCAACTCGTCTGAGAAACCCTGTATAAGAAAACCCATAAAATGCCATATCATATTTGCTAAATATCTGTCTAACCCTTATTAATGGCGCAATTTACAGCTAGCTGAAGGGTTCTAGTGGTATAAAATTCAGAAAAATGTAATTTCCCCTACGTTTTGCGTATGATTCAACTCGCCTGAGAAGCCCTGTATTAGAAAACCCATAAAATGCCATATCATATTTGCCAAATACACTGTGTAACCGTTATTACTGGCACAATTTACAGATAGCTAAAGGGTCCTAGTGATATAAAATTCAGAAAAATGTAATTTCCCCTACGTTTTGCGTATGATTCAACTCGCCTGAGAAACCCTGTATAAGCAAACACATAAAATACCAAATTACATTTGTCAAATATCCTGTCCAACCCTTATTAATGGCACAGTCTGCAGTTAGCTGAAGCATCCTAGTTACATAAAATTTAAAAAAAAATGTAATTTCCCCTACGTTTTGCGTATGATTCAACTCGCCTGAGAAACCCTGTATAAGAAAACCTATAAAAAGTCGTATCATATTTGCCAAATATACTGTCTAACCCTTATTAATGGCACAATTTACAGCTAGCTGAAGGGTCCTAGTGATTTAAAATTCAGAAAAAAGTAATTTGTCATTTTGGCTGTGGTTTAACCTCGCTAGGAAACCCTGTACAAGAAAATCTGCGTTGCCACATGGATATAACCTTTTTGTTTGCAAATAAACAGTTTAAATTTAGAAGACAATTGAGGAGTAGGCTTATGGAAATTTCATGTTGTAAATTGCCAAGTAGGCTGTTCAATCCATTATCGTTACTTGTTTGAATTAGATATACCATAAACTTGAAGTTCCGTCTTAAATTATTTTGATAAATCTAGTTAAATTTTTGGAATATCCGTATTGAATTTTACAAGCATAACTGAACAAATTGTGTCTCTAAACGCATTATTACGGGGCCTTCGCTACGCCACTGTCTACAACTAATTTTGGTTTTAACGTTAACAGTTAAGGAATGTAACGTGATTCGTGTTCAAGACGTTCGTTGCAGGATGTCTAGAATGCAACGAAATCAGCAATTTTACCCGTGCGGGATTTGCAACTTAGTTGCATTTCTGGTATAGAACGCGAATCACTTACATAAAAAATTTAATTAGAAATTTAAAATATCGTTTTCAATCAAAAAAGACGAGAACATCTCGATAATAAATTCAATTACTAATTTTAAGTAATTGTTTAATCAAAAATGAATAAATAATTCAATAAGTAATTTTAAATAATTAAACATAAAAAGGTGAACTTCCCTGTGCTTAAATTTGATTATTAATTTAAAACGTTTCTTCAAAAATTAAAAGTGTAATTAAACATTAGTAATTTAAAATATTTTCCTATACAAAATTTAAATTAGGGAACGCGAACCACCATAAAAATCGATTAATGATTTAAAATAATTTTAATAACTCAAAATGGCTTCGGATTCAATGACCAGATACTCGCTTGCAAGAATGGCTTTAACTTTCGGCCCCAGCTTGGGCTTCTTAATAGTTCTGCATTCTTCGGTAATGAATCAACGGCCGGATATTTTAGACCACGAAAACAGAGTTAGAGACACTTCCACACACAATCTTTTGGAAAATTACGACTTCATCATAGTGGGCGGCGGAAGTGCGGGGGCAGTTTTGGCAAACCGACTCAGTGAAGTTCCCGACTGGAATATTCTGCTTATAGAAGCTGGTCCTGACGAATTTTCTGTTTCGGACATGCCCTTGATGTTTCCCGCCCTGCAACGTTCGCCTTTGGACTGGAGATACACAACGGAACCAGATGATCGTTATTGTAAAGCTATGAAAAACGACCGTTGCAACTGGCCCAGAGGAAAAGTTCTTGGAGGCTGCAGCGTTTTGAATGCCATGCTTTACATAAGAGGAAATAGGCGAGACTACGACCGTTGGGCAGCCTTGGGTAACGTAGGATGGGGTTACGAAGACGTGTTACCTTATTTCAGAAAGTCCGAAGACATGCGCATAGAAGAATTCCGCGATGATTTTTACCACGGAAAAGACGGTTACCTTACCGTAGAAAACTTCAGATACCATTCAGCCTTGGCGGATTGGTTTCTAAGAGCAGGAGAAGAATTGGGTTACGATGTAAAGGATGTCAATGGAGAAACTCAAGCCGGATTTACATTAGCTCATGGAACCCTCCGAGACGGTCTACGTTGTAGCACAGCTAAGGCTTTCTTAAGACCCATAAGTGAAAGAGAAAACCTTCATACAAGTCGGAGGTCGAGAAAATTTTAATAGATGAAGACAGCAAGCAAGCCTATGGGGTCATTTTCCACAAATATGGAGCAAAAAAAACTGTCTATGCGGATCGGGAAATCATATTAAGTGCTGGAGCTTTAAATACACCCCAGATTCTGATGCTCTCCGGAGTGGGACCCGCTGAACATCTTGAAGAAGTCGGTATCGAAACTATAGTCGATTTAAGTGGTGTGGGAAGAAATTTGCAGGACCATGTTGGGATGGGTGGAGGAACGTACTTGTTCGACGCCCCTGATGTGTGTCCCGATGGGTGCGGGTTTATACTACCGAATGTGTTTTCAACAGAAACCATAAACGCCTTTGTGGAGGACGAAGAAGGTCCTGTTTATTGGTTGCCCGAATGCGAAGTTATGGGTTTTGTTAAAACAAAGTTTCAAAATCAAAGCGATGACTGGCCAGACATCCAGCTTTTTATGGCGGCGTATTCTGATAATACAGATGGAGGACTTTTCAGTAAGAGGGCATCTGGTATATCGGATTCCTTCTATAGTGCAGTGTATGAAGAAATAATTTATCATGAAGCATTTAACTTGTTACCCTTAGTGCTACGACCCAGAAGTAGAGGAAGAATTTTGTTGAAAGACAAGCACTTTAAGTCGCATCCTCTCATTTATCCGAATTACTTCGACGATCCATATGATCTAGCTGTTCTAGTAAGTACAATATAACTATAATGGTATTAATAGTTATTTAAAATAAAAAATGAAAATGAAGTCGTACACAATGTTCCTTAGTTTAAATTTATATTCTCAAGCAACAAAATATACAGGGCGATTACTTTATTTTGCAACAGGTAGGTAAGCTGTTTGTAGGTTATATGTGTCTTAGTAAACTTTACATTGTTTAAATCAATAAAAATCAAAGTAGTTACGTTGGATGTTTGTTAATTTTTGAGAACACAGTAATTGACATTTGTCTGTTCAAAGGAGTCTTCATGTAAAAAAATATTTGTATAGCTAAAAAGAAAAGTTAACTATATATTTCATGCACATGTGAGAGGTGTAGCCTACTTAGTTGTTACAGGATAAAATAATCACCCTGCAAAGGTTAATCAAGTAAAAGCAATATTAAAAATAATTTCAACAAGTTCAACGTTTTGCTGCTAAATATAAACTTGACATATTTTAGTTTTAATATAGATACCAATTAAAAAAAATTATCATACAATAAAAAATATGTCATTTATGTAACGTCACAGTCCTTTCGTATTGGAAACTGGGTCAATATAATTGGCACTACGTATGATTTTATTTAAGAATAAAACATAACCTCAAATTAGCACGTGCTCTTTAACGTTTTTGATATTGTGCTAAAACAAATGGTTAAACCCACCTTGCCACTTCAACTAGATGCCAACGTTGACTTTTTCTTATGTGTAATAATAAAAGGACAAAAGAGTGGTACCATATAAAGGTCAAGCATTAAAGGACAAGTTGGTGTTTTAACAATAACCTTGTTCATACAATTTTTATAGTGCATAAGCTATATGCTAGCAATCTTTAAAAGAATATATGTTTCATATTGCAAACAATGTTCGATTTCTTTTATGTACAAGTTATGCACAAACTTTTACATTATAAATTTTACTTAGAAGGTAATTACAAACCAGAAAGCTAATAACCGTAAATCGTATTGTTGCTATAAACTTTATTGAACATTTAGTTAATTGCAAAATACCTACTTCAAATAATGTATTAAAAGGGCAACTGATTTAAATTTAAATTAAAAATTAAGTTTCTTATGAATAGATTTATATTTTGCATATTTATAAAATATAGTTGCTACAAAAATACAAATTTTCTCATAGAACATTTTACGATGAATATATTACTATAAAATGCTGGGGGGAATTGGCACGCATTAGGCAACCCCAATAACAAGCTGTACGTTCAAAGCGCCTAGTGGGTATGCAACTCAGATTACGGTTTTCTGGAAACAAGGAGGTAGTTTTACGTCTTTGACACAAATTAACAATTTTAATTATAAAATCCATATGTTAATAGAATGTTACATAAATATTTATATATAAATTCTTAAACTTAAAAATGTTATTACGATTAGTGCCCACTCACAAATTTCTAATTTGGGTTGCCAATCGTATTAAACTTACCAAACATGTTATGTGAAGCACACCAAGTAATTTAGTAGACACACCTTGTATATACATGCAGAGTTTTTAACAATATGCAATTTGTTAACAAACTGTATTAATTTTTAATAACAGCAGAATTAACTTAGTTACGTTAAAAATCAGATGGTTTATTTTATTGTACTTATAAACACCATGTTTGGGAAACCGGAAGTACATCAGTAATGTTCCGAGTGACATAGACAAACAAAACCGTTAACTTTGTAACCAATAAGTAGTCTGTAAACATAGTCGAACAGCGTGCTCATATGTGTTTCCTTCTTCAATATGTAGAATTTTTTATATTAGCAATGTTTTACCAAAAAAGTAAATAATGCTGAATTTGGAAAGAAATTGATAGAATAGATTTTTAATTATATACAGCTTGACCAATATAGCTCTAACCCTAGCCGCGAATTGAACACAAGCAAGGTAGCTTAAAAGGGCTGATTGAACTACGCACCCGCAATAGCGGTATAGTCCGAGAAGTAGTAGTAGTAGCCTGTGAGATTAACCACTGCATTGTAGAAGTATTTCCAAATCTCGTGAACAGTTGCGCAGTAGACTAGACTAGACTATGCCGCGTAAACTGTACGCAAGATCGGCCTAAAAACGTTAGGCTACCAGCGCAATGGCGATTGTGGTAATTGACATTTCAATTGCACGTGGCGTTCTTAGCAGGTGGTGTTTTTTTGCGATTTCTATTCCAGTTTTAATTATTTCTGTTTCAAAAACAGGCTTTTTCAAGACTCCACATATTATTTATTATTATTGGGTAAGTACCAATGCCGTTTTTATTAATTTGTGCTAAATAAAAGTGTTTACAGGTTGTTTACATCGCTTAACATGAGTAACAAAAATAGAGTAGTGCATAGCCAGGGACGAGAAATAATTTATAATGTTTATAAGTTTATGAAACAAGAGAAAGAGCAAGGGGAAGTAGTGATTCCTTTGAGTGATTTACAAGAAAGAGTGTCTCAAGCAAGTGGTGTTTCTTTAAGTATGTAAGAAGAATTATTCAAGAAGCTGCATCAAAACCAGAAGGTAGTAAATTTACGTCTCCAAGGAAGTCAATTAATAAACCAAAAACGAAGACTGCGACAGATGAATTTCAAGAGCGGATTATACGGAATGTTATTCATACTTACGCCAGCATTCACAAAAGAAGGCCGTCCATGCGAGCAGTTTTTGAAGCAGTTAAAAATGATAACGGCGTCGATTTTAAAGGGAAATTATCTTCTTTTATGCGTGTGGTGCATAAGATAGGCTTCCGCTGGAAAAAAAACTCAGGACAATCGTAGAACACTTATCGAAAAACCAGATATTCGTGTCAAGCGAACAGAATTCCTGCGACAAACTTTTGGCAGACGCAGGCCATTCACTGACTGCTACGTTTACCTCATCACCCCGAGCTGAATCCAATTGAAAAAATGTGGGCGTTAATAAAAAATCATGTAGCTGCCAATAATGTTACATTTAAGCTTGAAGATGTACAGAAGATCGCAGAGGAAAAGTTTAATAGTGTAGGGGTACGAGAATGGGAAAACATTTGTTCTCATGTGGAAAAAGTGGAGAATGAATACCTAGAGAGTACATTATAGATGAAGTGAATGAACTAATTATACAGATAGGTGACGAAGACAGCGACGATTCTGATTTTCTTTCATCGTCAGAGGATGAGACTGACTTGGGTTGTCAGCAACTGCTGTAAATTTTTATAAATTAATTTGTAATATGCTAAAACTTTTAGATGATCTAATACTGTAATACAATTTACATTTAATAATATCAAAACTTAAAACCTAAAATTATATTTCAGATTACTTAAACTTGTATAAAATTATATTTAAGGATTACACTTGTATTTGATGGAGGTGTCGACAACTGTTGTAAATTTATATAAATAAATTGGTAATTATATATTAAAAGTTTTTCTTGATTTAGTCATATTCTAGCTTAGCACAACAGGTCAAAATCAAATTGCAGGTTTTTAAATGTATTGTTGAAATTTAGCTCCATGTTTTTAATAAATAATCTAAAATTACAGTAATTTCCGGTTTTTCTTTTAAATCAATCATTAAATTATTTTAATCCTAATTAGAATACTAGGAAGGATTTTGGTTATTTTTATGTGAATTGTTTAATTTTTATTCCCATAACCTAGTAACTTTATCTTTTAAATTTCGCGCGCCTTAAGGTGGTCAATGTTTTTCAGTTTCACTTAAAACGTCCCTTTCTTCCAAATTTAGGCTCCTCCCTCGCGCAGGTCACCGTTCACGAGATTTGGAAACATCTCTAACTACAACCACCGCAGCGAAAGAAAGTTTCTATCGCCGATTGTACTAGCCCTGTGGCGTCGATCTTTCATCTTACTTCGGCAGGTTTCGGCTGAGTTGGCCGATCTGTACATCACATGCTAATAAATAAATAAATATAAGTTTTTTTTTTGGAAGGGGTAGGGCAAAGCGCGTATCGGTTGTTAAATAGTTCGAATATCACCACTGGCCGTACGATTTTTACAGACTTACTGAATTGCTTAATGACCTAAATTCAATCAAATATACGACTTAATTAATTGCGTTAATTGATTACTATTAGACAAACTAATTACCACGACGTGACGTCACTACTTCGTGTACGTGATCTCTAGACCAAATATAGTTAAAAATTTTAATAAAGTTATGCCCTAAAGTAAATCGTTTTCTAAAAACAGAGTGTTAAATTATTATTTATTAAATAATTACAATTTTAGAGAAGCCAATATTTATTTTATTGCTACGTGTAGGAGAGGTGAAAAGAAGTCGAAACTGAAGAGTGATCATTTTCTCTAAATCGACTATTAAAGAAGTTATGGCCTGTTTTAATTAAATACTGAAGCAGTCGGAACAATAAATGATATTGAATGGTATTTTATACAAACTGTCTACGTTACTATGAAAACGGTATTATTTACTTGTATGTCAAACAGTAAAGCACCCCACAGTTGATTTCTCTGCTTGCACTTATTAACAGAGTTGATAATATTTACTTTTACAACGCGAAAGTACGTCGATATCCACTACATTTATGGTTTTTGTGACGGAAACTCAGTAGCAGCTGCTCGAGAATATGGGTTGAGATTTCCAAATCGGCGACTACCCGCACCAGACCGACGAGTTTTCCACAACCACCTACGTGAACACGGAACTTTCCCGAAACCGTCGACTGAGCATCCAATACAGCAAGTACTAGACAATGAGGACAACATACTGAGAGAAATGGATAATAATCCCAGCACCTCTGTTCGTCGTGTATCTACACAAGTTAATGTACCACGAATGCTAGTTGGGAGAACATTAAAACGTCATGGTTCATGTTCATTTCATATCCAGCCTGTTTAAGCCCTCTTACCTACAGATTTCACTAGTCGTATAGAATTTTGCCGCTAAATCATTCAAAATCGAAACCTACGTAATAGAATTTGATTTACGGATGAGGCAACATTTACAACGAATGGATTAATGAACTGAAAGAACAGCCACTCTTGGGATTTGAAGAATCCACACCAAATTAAGACTAAAATTACAAGAAACACAAACTTAAACTTCTACAAGAAACATTATGAAAAAATTTAATTTAAAGTCACCCAAAACAACCCAAACACAAAGTACTTGAAATGAAACATCAAAGTCGTTTACAGTTAAGTTTTTTGCCTTTTAATTAGCTAGCTCATGTTCTGTTGCTTTTGTTTCTTGCGTCGACATACAGATGGCGCTTCAAAATATTATTTTTGACATTAAGTTTTGTGAATAATCATTTCTGGCTGTTCTGGCATGTCTCCTTAGTGTTGAAAAATTGAATTTATGTCTACTCCAAGATGCATGGAAACCAAACTCCACCCCCAAAGGGGGTGGAGTTTGGTTTCCATGCATCTTGGTCTACTCTCATGTCACCCCTCATTTGGGGTATTCTCAAATTTAAATTTAAAAATGATTTTGAATATGTTATTTTGACGTTTAATGTAACTATTTTATTTATATTTTGACCTGTCGGCGTTGCGGTTGTTGTAGCATGCTCACGCAATAGTTTTTTGATTACCACTTTTTCAATATGTTTCTTGTAGAAGTTTAAGTTTGTGTTTTTTGTAATTTTAGTCTGAAGATGGATTGTAGTTAATCCGAAAACGTTTACATTACAATTTTTTAAGTTCATATATTAAATTTTGCGGGAATTGACAGTAGTTTTATCATATTTTATTAAATATATCCCACTGTGAGACCCCTGGACATAAACGAATAATTTATTAGAGTGTCAAATTATCAACATAAGTTTTCAGTGAATATCTGGTGTGGAATTATTGATAACATGCTCATTGGTTCATTCGTTTTTGCGAACCATTTAACCGCCGACAGATATTTACATTTTCTAGAAGGTCATTTGGGAGGATTGTCAGATGATGTCCCTCTGGCGATCAGACATGGTATGTGATACCAGCACGATGGTGCCCCTCCACACTTTGTGTTACATGTAAGATAATTTTTGAATCAACGGTTTAAAGGACGTGTAATTGACAGAGGAGAGCAGTACCCCTGGCCCCCAAAATCTCCGGACTTGTTTAGATTATTATTTGTGGGGCCATACGAATAATATGGTATACCAAACACCACCCGAGATCGTTGAAGATCTTAGGAGACGCATTGTTGAGGCTGCAGAACTAATTCGGAATAACAATGGTATGTTACGTAGGGCAACCAGATCTCTCTTAAGGAGAGCCAGAATTTGTCTCGAGAGCAACGGTGGCCATTTTGAACAATCTTTATAGTGAATTTAAACTAAAATAAAAATAAATATTGGCTTTCCTGAAATTGTAATTATATAATAAATAATACTTTAACACTCTGTATTTTGAAAACGGTTTGCTTTAGGGCATAACTTTATTAGAATTTAACTATATTTGGACTAAAGATAACGTACACGAAGTAGTGACCTCACGTCGTGGGACACCCTGTATACAGTAAAAATCTAATTTTCGCTTTTGTTAATAAAATCCTATAAAATTCTAGAAGAAATCCTGGAAATATTTGGCCTAAATGCTGGCAGATCATGGTATATTAGAACAATTCAAATAAAATAGGGCATAGGCGCCTACTGGGTAGGCAACTTAACTAGCTGATATTTCTAAGCAACATGTTTATATTTATGATCATGCAAATTTACAGTTGAAGTTTCATTCATTGTATGTTATTAAAATTCTAATTTCCTAGCGTAAGTAATTACTCCCAACCCAGAAATATTACAAATGAAACATGAATATCATAACTTTCCATTGTTTAAAGAAATAAACATCATAGTAGTTACGTTGGATGTACTAAGAAACTAGAATGAAACTATTTATTAATAAATAAGATGCAGTTTTGCAATAGATACATTTACAATATTTATATCTTATAATTTAAACAAAACTAACACAGAGAAAGCCAAGACAGCATACATTTGTTGACATAGCAATAAAATCAGCAAGAAAAATACATTATATAAAAACAGAAAGAAAAATACTAATTAACGACATAGTAAATGTTCAAACTGCCGTCCACCTTACTGTTCACATAAGTAATTCCGAGTTAGCATGTGTATTGTGTATGGTGATTGACCTGCATGAGTCAATAATTCGTTCACGTAAATCTTGCCGAGTTGCTACGGCAGTTTTGTAGAAGTCGTTTTTTACTTTACCCCACAAAAACAAATCTAATAGAATCAAGTCGGGACTACTTGAAGGCCAAGGATGAACTGCACCTTACGCAATTAATCTGTTATGGAAAATTACATCTTGGTAGTTTCTTACAATTCTATGGAAGAGGGCAGGTGCTCTGTCATTTTTAAACCACATACGCTGTCTAACATAAAGATGAATGTCTTCTAAATGTTGTGATAAATCAATTTCTGAAAAATTTAAATACATTTCTCCACAGCCCTCAAAGAAGTGGGGATCAGCGATGCCACACCACACCTTTACAGGAAAAACTCTTTGAAAGTGTCCTTGCCAAATCCAATGCGGGTTATATTGTGAATAGAAAATGCAATTGTTTCTATATACAAAGCCATCGTTATTAAATGCTTCGTCAGAAAATAGAATAATTCTTAATAAAAACATTGGATCAGTAGTAACTTCATTACTTAAAAATTAGTAAAAATTCACTCGACTTGAATAACTAATGTGATAAGGATAAAATCGGTTTGCTTTTCAAATGTTAAATTCTGAACTTTGCCTAAAGCCTGCAGTTCTTGCAACTGCTAGTTAGTTTTTATGGGGATTACCAGTTACTTAGTCGATGACTGCCGCTTCAGCTTCTACAGTTGTGACATGTCGTTATCTCACCTTTGGCTTGGAAAACTGTCCATATTACCGCAAATTTCTTTCAAAACGTTTAAATGCATGCGATGGATGAAGTCTATCCGGGTATCTTTGTGCATATTGTTGTACTGCTCAGTCCGCCGCCCCTCTGCATTCTCCCAAAATTAACATCATAACCTTTTCTTGCTATTAGAATACATTGAAACTGATTGTTATTACCACAAGAATCTATACAAATTAACCACCTTGTACACAGATTTGTTAAGTTTTTACAAAACAGCAGTTAAGTTTTGCCCGTCCAAAAAGCTCTGAATGTATTTTTTATAGCTAAAACGAAAAGTTAACTATGCATTTCATGCACATACGAGAGGTAACATCATGACCTTTTCTTGCTATTAGAATACATTGAAACTGATTGTTATTACCACAAGAATCTATACAAATTAACAACCTTGAACACAGATTTGTTAAGTTTTTACAAAACAGCAGTTAAGTTTTGCCCGTTCAAAAAGCTCTGAATGTATTTTTTATAGCTAAAACGAAAAGTTACCTATGCATTTCATGCACATACGAGAGGTGTAGCATACCTACTTATTACAAGATAAAATGATTACTTACACTGTATAATTTTTTAGAATTTCATAAGTTTCAGAAATGTACTAAATACACATTTTTGGCTATAAAAAATCCCTGACAGTACTAACGCATCAGTGGTGTCTATTAGAAATGACGGTTAATTCGATTTTTAAAAATGATTAAAATCTTTAAAACCGGCCGTAGCTATAGAGTCAGTAGATTAAGACCAATAAAAGAAACACACATTTGGATGAAAAATCATATTTTTGATTAATGGTTCTAGAAATAGAATCCGTACGTCTTTCTGTTTGATTTACAACATAACACATCGCCAACTCGGGTGTATTTTGTTCTTTTTTCTATAGGGTAATTCACGGGAGAGTATGAATCTAGTATTTTTAAAATAGGCAACCCAAAATACATATCACAGTGTACTGCGATATCTAAAGTTTTATTGTCGTGTTTATGAATCATAGATGTCCGTTGAAATGTTTCACAGTTTGCATGAGAGCGCACGGGAAACCGACCTTGGTACCAACAAGATGGCGAATCTTGTTGCTACCATGGTCGATCTCGTGTTTAAATCGACTTCTTCATGTAATAATAGTAATGTGTAATGAAGGAAATTTGAAAACATTCTCCCCGTTGCAATCATGTTGGTTTTTTTTTTAATTTGAATACATACTACTTAAATTTTGTTGTGAGTTGACTCAGCTATACAGAAGTCAGTAAACTTTCAAGTATATCAAACAGTCATCTGAGTCATAATACCGTCAGTAGATATCGCCATATCTTGTCATATGTATTTTGGGTTGCCTATTTTTGGCCCGTACTCTCCCGTGAATCACCTTGTATACAACGAACAGTTAACCCCCACAACATATCCTGGTTCATAGTGTTTCTCGTACATGTTTCTATACTTTCAGTTCATAGCTAATACTTGTTTTCTACGATCGTACAAGTTAATTGTTGAATTTCATTTATTTCGGTGTGTACTAATTAAATTAACAACAATGACATATGAGCGAATGCAAAACATATATTTCGGCAATGTACCGATGCATGCGCCACCATTTTCTTTATGTTGTAGTAGCTTTAGCGAATTTTAGTATAACAACGAAGAAGATATTTGATGTGGCAGTAATATTCGGCATACCTTTGACCATAGTATAGAGTGGAAGTTAAAATTTAAATAGAATTAGTTATTAGTGTTAAATCAGATATGCGTATATTTTCGTTTGCATACCAAAATTAATCTTCATTGCATTTTTTATAGGTAGAAGGTGCTAAAATATGCTACGCCCTTGCACAAACACCTACAATGAAGAAGTACAACGCCCGCATAAACCACCTTCGAATACCAGGTTGTCAGCACTTTCAATTCCTGTCCGACGAATATTGGGCATGCCAAATCCAACATTATACCATGACCATATACCATCCGGTAGGAACCGCTAAGATGGGCCCAGATGGTGATTACGATGCTGTTGTGGACCCTCGACTCAAAGTAAGGAGTGTAAGAAACCTCCGGGTTGTTGACGCTTCCATTATGCCTTATATTGTGAGCGGCAACACGAACGCTCCAGTCATAATGATTGCTGAGAAAGCAGCTGATATGATAAAAGAAGATTGGGGTATCCTCTATAATGAAGACTCTTACCACAGAACTGCAGAAGGTGAAAAACCCCCGAAGGAGAACTCAAAAGAAAGTCCTGTTAAAAGAATTGATGTTCTACATCGAGGCCAATTGGCTAATGAAGATCGTTTGAAGAAAAGTGACTTGGAAAGGATAAAACAGAAAATGCCACAACATTGGAAGAGATTGGATTATTGGTAAACGTTTATCAACTAACTAAACGTTATGATATTTTTATGATGTAATATTGCAATTGCGAGGAGTGTTCAAATTTAAATAAAAATTGACAATAATTATTACCATATTACAACGATGAAAACTATATTACTTTTTGATGTAGTCCTCCTGCCTAGAGATGCACTTGCGCCACCTATCTGGAAGCTTTTTAATACCTTCCTCAACATTTCTTTATTGGGCCAAACAAATAAACATCGCAGGAAGTACGATCAGCACTGTAAACTGTATGCGGAAAAAACTTCAACTAAAGTTTGTTTGTAGTTTCAATGGTTCTTGCAGTGGTATGGGGGCGAGCATTGGAGAAAGCAAACACAATTTTGTCTTCCCTTCCTGATCCAGTATACAATAATTGTACAACGTTTTGTAAGGAAATCAACAGAAAACACCCCAAAAATGTTGCTATCACTTTATTAGCTGAAAACACAGTTTTTGCTTTCTGTGTTACACCCCCGCATGCTTGCACGTTTTGCCCCAGGTGTAAAATAATGTACCCAGGTTACATCAGTTTGCAGAGTTGAGTCCAAAACTTCATATCCTTCTTTTTCCTATCGCTGCAGGAACGAAGAAGCGATTTGCAAACGATTTAACTTGTGTTCTGAAAAGCGCGGAATCCACTTAGTACTCACCTTACGATACTTTAGTAGGTTTGTTATGATGTCTTCAACATTTCCAACCCTAAATTGCAAATTTTGAGAAATTTCACGAATTGTTACTGTTTTGCTTTGTTGAATAAGTGCATTAATTTCCTTTTCATTTTCACGATTAACCGAAGTTGCATCTCATCCTACATAAAGCTTTCCACCACTCAAATAGCCGACGTTTAGAAAGACATTGATCGTCGTATTGTGCTCGCAACTTGTAAGAATTTAAGTCGAATTTCCAGCTTCATTCGTAATAAATTTAATTAGTATGCACTGTTCCACTCTACAATGAACAAAACTTTTCGACACTGTAACCGAAACTGTCAAAATAATATTATAGCAAAATAATTGCCTTGTATACCATGTTAAGAGTCGCGACTAGCCTTTACCTAATGTTTTTTGGAATTGTCCGCTGACGGGGTTTTAATTTAAACATTCAAATTTGAACACTCCTTGTAGTTGCCCGTCTGTGTGTTTGCTTTATATTTTAGGCGTAAACAATTTATATAGGAATCAGAATTAACATTTAGAAGGTAGTTTACTGATATCACTGTATGATTAAGCATTCAAGGATGTGTTTGCATACACAATTAATTTTAGTACAATTATTTAAATTTATTTTTCCAGGTCTACATGTATTATTTGTATGCGGTTTGGAAAAGAAATCCAAAAAAAAATGTATGCATTTTTATGATTATGTTTTTATATTATATATATATACATATATTACCCATACAGAGTGCTTCATGTTTCATTGTACACCAAATATGTTTTCACAATGGATCAGCGAACGCAAATATATTTAGTTTTAATAGAATGCTTGGGTTTTTCGTTTACTAAATTGTTTTCATCATTACATTAAAAAATATCATATGCAATAGATCTGTATCCTTCTTCCACCACAGAAATTAACTCGCCGAAATACAGAAGAACTTGTTTTATTATTCTAATCTACTATTTATCATCTGCGAACATTATGTAGGGAAACAGGTAACACAAATATGCAGTCAACATCCGTGAATTATGTTCGCTTAATGTAAATGGAATGAATTAAGAAATTCTTACCAAATCCAAGTGCACTTTATTTGGTGGTTTAAAATGGAAATTCTACTAGTACAGTTCAGTTGCTTCAATGGTATTTACATACAAAATATAATTATTTTCAAATCTATAATAAGAATGTACAGTTGCTCACATAAGAATATAATAAAATTACGCAGAAAGACGATCAGTACATCATTTAAAAACTGCACTGCATATACCATACGATTTTCTTTACGTTCAAATCACGTTTGCTGAATATAACAAGGATTTGCGGAGATATCAGAGAATGTTTATGACAAAATTATGGCTCTAAAACGCTGCTGGCTAGATATTAATCAGGTTATGTGTTTGTTCTTATTATAATTTCTACTTAATTTAAAGATATAATAAGATATGTGTGTGTACACATATACAGTGTGTCCCACTTAAGACATTACAATCCTCGTTAAATTTGCATTTTTCAACCGATTTTCGTAAACTTTTTTGTTGGATAGATCTCTGAAAAAAGGCTTTAAACGCATATGTCACTTGTTTTGACGACTAAACTCATGGCCAACTGTGATCTCTTTTTAGGGTCGATATTTAGGGAAGTACTATTAGGGATTTTTTTCAGAGCAAAAATAACCACGGATTCTTATTCGGGACCACTTAAAACCCTACTATACCCATTTTTATCGCTCTTAGATACAGGGTGTCCCAGCTGGGACATTTTTTAATTTTTTTATAACAAAAAACACATTTAGTGTATATTCTAATAACACCGAATGCTTCCCAAGCAACAACTAAATTTATCGCACGGTAGTCCAACAAAAACGTACGCAAAAATTAACAAAATCTTTAATTTTGATTGTAACATTAGCTGTATACAAATTGAAAACATTTTTAACGTATTAGAGCAACTCAAAAACAAACAAATAAGAAATAGAATAACTAACAATAATAATGAACTTAAATAGTAGTGACTCGAGGTCATTAAATTCTGAGGTATTAGAAGATTAATCAACTCCTAAATTAATTATTAAAAATTTGATTTAATATTTTGGAGCATACTTCTGGTCAACTTTGACGATGTGTTCCACGCAATTGTTCCAATATTTATCAATTTCACAAGCAGCATTTCTGATAAGACCCAGATCATTGTCGCTGAACCTATAACAAGTATTTTGTTTTCTGACGGTTACTTTCAAAGTGGCCGGATTCGGATTTGATCGGAATAAATTCGCTAAAGTAGGGGGTAATGTCCAAACATTATGGCCGTTTGCAAGGGCAAAACAAATGATTTATATTGCAAAACAAATTTAACATAATTACCTACATCGTTAGTGGACACCAGCACTCATTATAACGTTAAGATATTTAACAATATTCAGGGAATAGATGGTTGGTCATTTGGTAATTTCAATTTAATTATAACATTTAAAATAATCAGGGTGATTCAGGTGTGGTCCAAACTTAAGGGTATGATGTGGGATGCTACACGAAGCAAAAAATGTTAACCTGTGTAAACCTAATGTCTTATTTTCAACCGTTATCTAGTTACACAGGATTTCTTCGTTGTAACGACCCTCGAGTCAGCTCCATGTCAGATGATGATGATGATGATCATTGTTCTATTAAATCAAGTCATAATAGGAAAATGTAAAAAAATGATAATTTGTTATGACAGAAGTTTTTTCAAACTTGAATTATTGTTGTTTTCTAAGTGTGGTAATGATAGAGCCTTTTTCTGCACGTTAATATGCAGAAATGCGTTTTGTATATGGCTATTGCAACGAGAATCCCCGTGCAGCTGTGGTAGAATATCGGAGATGGTATCCTCACCGGCGACAGCCTGACCACCGAATATTTGAACGGTTGCATCGACTGGGTAATAACTAATTGACTAGAAATTCTTCAGGTACTCGTCGATGGGTTTTGTTGGACTACATCAATAATGTCAGCATTATTGTCCACATTATTTCTTCCAATGTGATGAGATGGTCTGACCATACCTGTTTCACACAAATTTCGGTGTAACCGTTCAAATGTTCTATGGTTAAATGCGGCCCTGACCACAGACCAACAAGCGCCAACGCTATTGTTCAGAGAAAACATGCTACCTGCTGACTGGTAATCGCAATTGAGTAGGGATTTAAATATTCGCTACTAAACGTTTGGTCCTACTTTAGATGACCTTCACATTAAGAGATATGAAAACCAAATATTATCTTGTTGCATCATAAGAATTTTGTATATCAGCTGTATAAAGCTACAATTTATATGAAATTTGTGAACAGTTTCCACTTACTAACATGAATTTATGCTTGACTCAGGAGATACAACATTCTTAGAAAATCACAAACTATAGATAGTATTTCATAGTTCGCTCAAAATTTTACCTGTGTACCTGTGTAATATTGTAAAAGTTTAAACAAAAACATCACAATATGCAGGCTTTACATCACAGTTTAGAGTTATTTTTACATGTAATTGAGTCTGAAGGTCAAGATTTTCGCAAGAAAATCATTATATAGAAAAAATCACTATATGGAGGTTCACCCATATGGGATTGCCACTGAATTTATCAGTTTAAATTTTTATGTAAGTTCCATGCAGAAACAACCCGTTTACAAATTTCGGATCAAATCCGTCTGATAAATTTTGTTTATACTCCCTATAGTGATTTGTCCTGGCTCGCGATAGATTGACAAGACTGCACACGCCGTGTGGTCCCGGCTTTACGCTTGCGGTTCAAATACCTTCCCCAGGTTGTATATACGAGTGGATATATTAAGGTCGTTGCAGTTCTTGTTGGGGCAGAGTAAAGAAGAACCTTGCACAGAATAGACAATCAGGTGTAATTTCTGTTCCGGTGTTAAAATTAAAGTGTTCTAGGGTGTTAAGCTTGATTCAAATTAGATAATTGCCTTTTGGTAAGCGAGTACAGAAGTATAATACAACATATTGCTATGTTATTAATTAAAACGTTGAGTTTATTCATGAACATTTAAAATATTACAAAGGACTAATTTAATAAAGAAAGTCCAAAAGCTAAAACAATGATCTTTTTGCACCCGTTCGTCTAATATACGGGGTTGTTCAATAGTGCACCAAAGTCCAATATTGGCATTATTAAAATTATTTGTACAATTTTCCTTTTTTATGTAATGTAGTGCCAAAATGTGCACATTATAAAAGTATTTTTAGATATACAGGGTGACTGGCTACAACGAGCATCTTCAAGGTGTTATTTTTTAATAGAACACCCTGTATATTTTAACATTTTTGAAATCAGTGTAAGTGTCTATCCAACGGTTAGCTGTTTTTTTTTATTTTGGATGAGGTGCTGCCGAGTTTACCTAAAAAATGTGAAAATTTTGGTGGGCATAAGGTTTAACAAATTAATTCGATGAGTGAGTATTACGATTAATTAAGAATGCATATTTTGCAATTATGTAGGCAAATGATGTACTAAAACGGCACAACCACAAAATATTAATTTTATTATACGCGGTGTTTTTACACCAGTGTAATTTAATTTATAAAAGCATTTTCTCAATTATTTCAAATGGAACACTCTGTATATTATTGTATATTTCAATTATAGGTTAGTTCTCCATAATTTTCCTATACCTAAAATCGATATTTACAGAGATATTTTTAGTTTTTCTTTACAAACCGTTGAATTATTAAACTTTTTATTTCTGTCAAATCAAGTGATTTTGACACAGAATGAGTAGAGATTGCACGGTAAATGTTTGAGGAGATATTGTTGGCGATTTTGTGATTGGGCTAAACATCTGAATGCTGCACGATATTTGAATTTCTTGCAAATAATTTGCTTCAATTCCTGCAAGATGTCCCTCCAAATCTAATGGTAAATATGTAGTTCCAGCACCACGGTGCTCCGGCACATCTCGCAGTAGTGACTCGACAGTTTTGTCACTTTATGTTAAAATCATGGTTACTAGATTATATACAAACAAAAAAAAAGATTAATAATTCAAGCGTCATTACAATTGTAATGAAAAAGTAACAAATATCGATTTCAAGTGTGAAAACGAGCCAATTCAAAATTATAATAATATACAAAGTGTTCCGTTAAAAAAATTGAGAAAATGTTCTTTGAAATAAATTAAATTTTCACGGGTGCAAACAACACCATGCATAATAAAGCTAATTTTTGGTGGTTCTGTCGTTTTAGTACGTCACCTGCGTATGTAACTGCAAAATATGTATACTTAATTAATAGTAAATTTCCATATTTTAGATAAACACTGCAACGCCTTTACCAAAATAAAAAAAAACTGAAGATGTTTGGATACAAAAATGTTAAAATATACAGGATGTTCTACTTAAATAATCATACCTTGAAGTTGCTCCCTTGTAGCCACTCACCCTGTACATTTAAACTTATTTTTATAATATGCGCGTTGTGGCACTACATCGTTTAAAAAAATCTTCATATCATTTTAATAATGCCAATATTGGACTTTGACGCACTAATGAGCACTCCTGTATAATCAGAAAACTAAATCTCTGTCATTTTAGTGTTGTTTGTTTTAGTGGTTTTTACGCAAGTGAACGCATCTGATAATGCAACGTGTACAGCTTTTGAAAGAACATACAAAAATCTAATATTTAAGTAATTAGTGCAAGATTACGGAACACATTGTCAAAATTCAATTGTAATATAAATGAAATACTGCTATTTTTGGTTGCAAAATAGACGAGGCGATGGATCTGGGTGTAAAAGCTAAGGGGCGCGAAATGTTTACTATCATAGGAATTCTAAAAAGGAAAATATTGGGAAATTACAACAATATTCTGAGGAAAATAGGAGAAAAAACGTCCATGGGTCTAGGGTTTAAGGTCTCCAAAAATTCCTCCAGGAACATTTTTTGGTGTAGTAATGAAATACTGTAATTTGTATTCCTTCATTGCATAAACACTGTTGAATAATATTGTTATCAACAATATTCGTTAAAATCTAATGTATGATGATGCCTAATAAAATGAAGATCTACGTGTAGACTCCGCTTTCTCGAAATTACTCTACGAAAACGTTTACAATGAACGTATGGTAAATACGGAGATATGCATTCCTTGGTAACATAAATTAACACCACGGACTCAACCGATTAAATTATTTAAAGTTTGTATTAATCAAAATTATATTATTTTTAATATTAAACCGTAGAAAACAACGGCGAGCCAATAGGAAGTAAAATTTTACCACTTTAGACTAATTTGGTTTTAATAGGTCAATATCAGAAAATTATTTTCTTTTGTTCCGTTGTGTCTCTGACATTCTAGTATGTTTTCATATTGCATTTGAGATTAGCGGCGAATTATAACCTTATTATTTTAAGGTTATGTTAGGTTTAGATGCCTACTTTGTTCTTTTTTAACATATCTGCTTACATACGTTCCATTTGCTTCTATTTTAACCGCACTGGTGTATAGTATCATTGCATCAGCGGGTACGTCTATTATATGTTTCTCTACAACTGACGGTTGATTTATCTGTCCCTATTTGAGGGGGTCAATTTTTCTTGGCCGTATTTTATTCAACTATATTTTCATATTGCCATTTGCCGTTGCTATTGGTGTAGCAATTATTTTGACAATAGAATTTTCACAGGATAAGTGTATATTTTCATGCCTTCATAATATGTAATTATTCTGGTTATTTCGGACCTTAGAACGTCGATACAATCATCGTAGACTACTTAAACTGTTAAGTATAGAAAATGTTAAAGGATGTGAATAGATAACTTTAGTATGCTTGTTTTTATACGAATGGAAATTTCTAGAATGTATTACACTAATTAGAAAAAAAGTGTTAAGAAGTTTGTTTGGTAGCTGTTTATAATCTGAAATTACTGATCGTTGTGAAAGGTGTTCAGGTCAAAGATTAAGGCCTAGCCTGATTAACTATAAATAACAATTGTGTAGGTCATAGTCCACAATATGTATTATATTTGCAAAAATATACAGTTAACAAACATTGTAGACAGGGAAACGTGAGACGTAAATATATCCACTGCCAGATAAAAAAGGCAAAATTTCAAATGTTTCTAAATAAAAATAAATTTATTATGATACAAGCACAACAGTTAATTGTAGTATACAATAGCCGCAAAATTTTGTTATTGGGGCTCTGTTTCGGTATTCGATTTTTGTGCAATGTTGTTTAGGCAATACCTAAACCACTACGATTCCTAAGTAACCTGTAATTAATAATTTGTTTGTGAATTTGATTGTTCCTTGAAAGATTGTAGTTTTCTAAAAATCGCTATTTAAATAGCCAAAAAGTAGTAATAATTGCAGAAAATAGTTACGACTGTTAGGAAATGCTCGACCTTGATAGCAACAATTGCATTTACTGGAAAAGTCAAACCCCAGAAGCAAGTTTTAGAGGTATGCCTTTAGAAATGTGCAAAGTTGATGGGAGTTATTAACATACATCCGTGTCATTGCATTCAAAATAAATAACCACTCAGAGCTCTGTTTTGCAAGACTTTCTAACTTTCCTTTTGATATCACCAAGGAAGGTTTTTAAATATTCTGAAGTTAACTTAAACAATATTTACATACATTAATTTTAAGGGACTGCCCACGTACCTTAACATTTGCTAACATAAGCGGTTTCTATTGTCGTTATAGCTATGTCAATATAGGGCCTTCCTACATACTGCTGTATTTAATTAGTAGACAACATATCCAAGATTGTGAAAAAAGGGAAAAAGTCATGGCAAAATAGAGAAGAACTTACGAAAAAAATTGCCTAAGGAGAAACAAAATAGGCTAAAATCAACTTACGAGGTGTATTCAATTAAAACCCATCTTTGCTTAATAAAAAATGTATTTCATAATTTAATTACAAATAATTACCGTCACAGTTAAGGCACCTATCATTGTTTTACTAACCGACGTATACCCTGCTCATAGAATTCTTTTGGCTGCTGATTGAAGAAGTCTTGCGCAGCTATCTGTACTTCTGCGTCAGACTCAAAATGCCGACCTTTTAACGCCCTTTTCGGTGGTCCAAAAATACGTAAATCGCAAGGAGATAAAACCCTCCATTTCTTTCGTTGACGACTTTCTTTTATCACATTGACACCATGAGGCCCAGCATTGTCGTGCAGCAAAGGGATCCCATTCGTAAGTTTTCCTGAACGTTTCCGTCATATTGCTTAATGAAGCTTGTTCAAAGTTTCATTATACAGATTTGCATTGACATTTACTCCAGGTTCCTTAAAGTCTCTCAACAAGAGTCCTTCATGGCCGAACAAAAATGTTAACATCGCCTTGCCTGCAGAAGCTTGTGCTTTAAACTTCTTCGGTGGTGGTGAACTTGAATGTTTCCACTGCATCGACGATAATTTACTGGATGGCTAGTCGTAATGGCACTAAGTTTCGTCATCAGCAACTATTGACAGAATAAAGTCAGCATCATTTTGCCTATAGTCTGTGAGGTGTTGCAGAGATAAGCCCATTCGCAAGCATTTTTGTTCATTAGACAAGAGACGAGGAATCCATTGCGAACAAACTTTGCTGTAACCCAGATTACAGTACTACGGATAGATCCTACACTCGCACCAACAATTTCTGAAATTTCTATAATTGAAATTCGACGATTTTCTCTGATAAGGCCTTTCGCACATGCCATATTGTTTTCTGTTAATGCAGTACACCGTGCAACTGGTCGCGGCTCATCCATAATCCCCTATTTTCCATTCTTAAATTTTCGGCACCATTCCTTCACAGTTGGGTACGCAATACATGCATTTCCATATACTGCTTGCATGCGCGTATGAATCTGCAATGGCTGCACACCCTCAGCGCCTAAAAATTGTAGGAACGCACGCTGATCAAACTTGGAAGGATTTTCAACAACAAACCCCATTTCAAAATCGAAGTTTTAAAAGTCAGAATTAAATTGAAACGCTAGAAACTTATTAATGTGTTGCTTACAAACACTACTAACATTAACAAACGGCATTTAATTATTGCATTTGTTTTCAAGGCTAAGTTGATCAAAGATGAATTTCAGTTGAACAAGCCTCGTACGTTTATGTTATATTTGAGGTTAATTTAGTGAAATTTTTTAGCTTGATTATAAACTACTATACTTTAAGAACATACTGTATATAACCCCACTGTGAGGATTTATCTAATTTTCTTAAAAGTTAATACAATTTAGCTAAGCTACTATTTCTCTATTAAAGCGATAAGATCGACTGCATTTATTTTTAGCAACATAAAGAAAGAAAAATCATTGACTGCTTACAAAAGAATCTGCGGTAAATTTTGAAATTCCAGGCCGGTTTAGGATCCCCTTAATAATCCGAAGAATATTGATTTCAGTTCAAAAACATGTAATTTCAAAATATTTAGGAGTGTGGCCCCCAAGAAAGTACATTCGTTTTGGTGAAATCGCTGGAAAACTTGTTTTGCAATATATATACGCAGAAAACTGGTTATATGCAGGTCAGTGTACAAGGGTGGACTAATTTATTCGTGGTCTATATACAGGGTGGACCAGCTAAGTTGTCCCCATGTAACAGTTGTTACTTTCTGTCGAAGTGATCCCTTATTGTAGTAATTAACAGCTATACTAATAATTATTATTTTAATATTTCAAAAGAAAGCGCACCCATTGGTGCAACTGAACTACAGTCGAAACTAAACAAGTGGAAAACAACAAAAAAATAAATACCATAATTTTAGTTCTTTTAGTAACTTTTTAAAATTGCATCCATCCGCTTCCACGCATTTCTAATTCGTTTTAAGTAGACTAGGCTGACATTGTACCTTCTTGCTGGCCATGGATGTACAGCTCTTCTTTCAATCCAATTTCCTCCATTCAAAGAACAGCTTTATTAACAATCAATAATGAGAATTATTATCAATTATAAAAGTTTATGTTCAAAGTAAATTTTTCAACAACCAAAAACACTTATCTAATATCTTATTCAACGTGAAATATAGGTCTAATGATTTAATAAAATCAGAAGTTTACAAATTAAACTGTTCGCAGTGTAATTATGTATTTACATGACGAACAAATACAAACTTTTATCATATATACAAAGATTATACAGGGTATATAAAATGATGTACATGAAGATCCTGGCTATCTTAAGAGATACGACGTCTGTTAAATAAGAGAAAACTTGCAAAAATATATTGATATTCAAGATATCTCCAACCACTTCTGAAATATCCTGAAAAAAATGAAATTTGTCGAAAATCTCGATCATCATTTTATTTTAAAGTAATAAAATTTGAAAAAACGTCTACCCGATATGACATAGCTCTGAATGCCACGTCATAAACTATCATTCAGCAAAATGATACCATAACTAACTAGTTATATTATGTGTAATGTATTCTTAAAGTTTAGGAACACACATTAAGATGTGGGTCCCACTGACTTGTGCCATGTTTAGCTAAGAGCAGTAGACTAGCAATTGCCTAAGTAGGATACGGTACGGCATGTTGATGATGATAAAAGTTTCCGTCAGTTTTATTGTTGTATATTCGGGTATTAATTATGAACATATAAATAGATTGAATTTTCAAACAGTTTCCAGTACAGTTAATTTTACAGAAGAAGGTGTTTAAAATAATCTGAATATAAATAAATATATGATGCTTTATACAGGATGGAATGGAGAACGTGGTTCATGCAAATAAAACTTTGAAAAACACCGTACCACCACGATATTTGGAACACCTAAACACGGATTTCGGCAACTAAGCTGCCATCTTCAGTAGGAACTAATAAACCTGGACTATCTAAAATAACTCTAAAGATAAATCCTTCACCAAGTCATTGGGAGTCCAATGGACTTCACATAGCCCAAGTTCATCAGTTCCTACTGAAGATGGTAACTTACTTGCCGCAACAGGTATTTAGGTATTCTCAATATCGTAGTGGTAAGAAGTTTATCAAAGTTTTCTATATATTTTAGCAAATTAAATATGATAACCCAATTGTCCTCAAACCGGTAAAAAAGAAATAAGTGCCATCCATTTCAGATTGCTTAAAAAGAAGATCCAGAATGGAATGCGTATCTGGCCTCATAAATCCCTGTCCCAGTACCTTAGCAGGGCCGGCGTCTCATCTGTTTTTAACGCTTATTAACACCCTGCTAGGGGCTAAATGTAGTTTAGGACCCGAAGGTCGATATCCCCCTGATTATGGACCGTCTCTGAAGGATGGGGACGAATTTGATTTCATCGTGGTTGGTTCTGGATCTGCTGGATCTGTCGTAGCTCACAGATTATCAGAAGTATCAAACTGGAAAGTCTTATTGTTAGAAGCTGGGACTTATCCTTCGGCCATGTCTGAGGTACATACATTGATCTTATGGTATAACAGTGAATTTTTAATTATCCATTGTCTATGTACTCAAACATCACGAGTTGTTTCGTTATTCGACGATACTTTCATTTTCCTCTTAATTGATCACCTACTGTATTTAGACTTAATTGTCATATCGAAATGAAATTGGAAAATGGTTTATTGTTTGTCTTTTTTTAGATACCGGCGTTTCTGTTCAGTCTACAGGGTACTTCAGAAGATTGGCAATACGTAATGGAACCATCGACAACGTGTTGTTTAGGTCTGAAAGGTCATGCATGTTCTTGTCCGAGAGGAAAAGCAATTGGCGGCACCAGTATTTTGAACGCCATGGTCTATATCAGGGGAAACAGAAAAGACTTTGACAGTTGGGCAGAAGCTGGCAATATAGGGTGGGATTACGATTCTGTAGTGAAACATTTCAAAAAGTTCGAAAATATTGAAGATCAGAAAAATAACCAATATGGAAAAGATGGAGAACTCTTAATTACTAGATACACAAATGACCAACCTATACGCCAGATATTAATGAATGCGTATGAAGACTTGGGATATAAGGAATATGAAGAAAATAATCCACTGGGTTATTTGGATGTTTACATGACAACATCGCAAGGTACAAGGTTTAGTACCGGAAAAGCTTTTATTGCAAAAGCGAAAGATCGCAAGAATTTGTTCGTGGCTGTCAATGCTCAGGTCAGCAAGCTCTTGATTAATAGCCAAACAAAAGCTGTAAATGGAGTAGAAGTGAGAATCAACAATCAAGTTCTTAAAATAAAAGCAAGTAAAGAAGTTATACTATCAGCAGGAGCCATTAATTCCCCACAGATATTAATGAATTCCGGGATTGGTCCTAAAGAACATTTACAGAGTCTGGGGATTGAAGTTATAAAAGATTTGAATGTAGGGGGTAACCTGCAAGACCATGTCTTTTTCCCATTGTTGTTAAACATAAATAAAGACGTACTTAGACCAAAAACACCTCTAAATCTTATTGATGAGTTGTATAACTACTTTATGCACCGAAAAGGGCCTTTAGGTCAAATAGAGATAACGAATTTCATGTCATTTGTAGACACTACACACAATTCATCATATCCTAATTTGCAATTTCTACATACAGTGTATTATCAAAACGACGCCTACTTATTTCCAGAAATCGCACGTGTTTTACGTCTTCCAGATGAAGCGATAACAACATTTACTGAATACAATAAGAATACAAATACCATGTTATTAGGGCCATTCCTGTTGAAACCAAAATCTGCTGGAAAACTTTTATTGCGAAGTGCAGATCCATTTGAGAAACCTTTAATTTTTCCCAACTACTTGAGCGACGATGGTGATGAAGATCTCCAAACGATTCTAGAAGGAATAAAGATGACAGAAGAACTCATACAAACCCAAGCGTTTAAAAAGTACGAACCGGAATTGGTAGATATGAATCTCCCAAACTGTAAGGAGTTCACGTTCAAAACAGAAGATTATTGGAAATGTGCTGTTAGAAATGTAGCCGGAAATGTGTTCCATCAGGTTGGTACTTGTAAAATGGGTCCGATAAGCGACTCTACTGCTGTGGTGGACCCACGATTGAAAATCCATGGGGTGAAAAACCTACGAGTGATAGATGGGTCTATTATGCCAAGCGTTACTAGTGGTACCACTAATGCACCTATCATTATGATCGGGGAAAGGGGAGCGGCGCTTATTAAAGAAGACTGGTTGGGGACGCATGATGAACTGTAATTGTAGATATAATTTGTTAAAATGTATTTATAAACACGTGTAATTGTGATTGGTTTATGTTAATAATAAACACCTTGGCTTGTAGGATTTCTTGTAGGTATGTTTGCGTATAAATAAGGCGGGATTTGAAATTTGAGAAGACATTTTTCTAAGGTTTCTATGTTGATATTCTTGTTATCTTTACTCATTACGATTACCTTTGATTTTCATATTTCTCTTCGTTAATTCTTTCCATATCCGTAGATTTTTTTGTAAGTCTTTTTCTTTTGCAACGCAGATCACTATTTTGTCGGCAAAGGCATATTGTGATACACTCACAGATGTTAATTTATTGAATCCGATATGTACCTCTTTGGTGTTATTTGCTGTTGCTTTAATTACATCATCCATTATCTATATAATCAATGTCGGGACGAGAGTCCATGGCTGCAAGAAAGCTGGGAGAAGAAGACTGGGGAGAGAGAGACAAGCGAAAAAGACAAAACAATTATTATATATGCTCTACATTGTATATACAATCTAATTCGCTAATATATATATATATATATACAATGTCGGGCTCATTACTCCCCCTTGCCTTAATCCACTACTTATTTAGAAAGTCTCCGATTGTACATTATGCTTCCTTACATACGTTTTGTTATTATCGCATAAGCTCTTTATTCTGTTTAATAATTTTAGACTTACATTTCTTTGGATTACATTTTTCCAGATTTCTTTGTATGGTACTTTGTCGAAGGCTTTTTGAAGGCCCAGGAAAGCCATATATATATATATATAT
>JABXWE010003862.1:0-29245 GCA_014611495.1 Limonius californicus
TAAAAATGTTGTTTGGCAACCGTGTTGATAAAATATTGACAGAATACATTGGTTGGTTGATTAATACTGGATATAGGTTGGCCAGAATTTTTATTATTAGAGCTAAAATTGTTTAAATTGGGCAAGAGATGTATCTTTTATGCTCATTAAAAGGCCACCATAAAAATAAGATGTAAATAAGTTATTTCCAACTACACTGCAGAATATATTGGAAATATGTTGGTTGCCCAATGTTGTACCAATATGAAGTAAACAGGTAAAAATGTTGTTTGGCAACCGTGTTGATAAAATATTGACAGAATACATTGGTTGGTTGATTAATACTGGATATAGGTTGGCCAGAATTTTTATTATTAGAGCTAAAATTGTTTAAATTGGGCAAGAGATGTATCTTTTATGCTCATTAAAAGGCCACCATAAAAATAAGATGTAAATAAGTTATTTCCAACTACACTGCAGAATATATTGGAAATATGTTGGTTGCCCAATGTTGTACCAATATGAAGTAAACAGGTAAAAATGTTGTTTGGCAACCGTGTTGATAAAATATTGACAGAATACATTGGTTGGTTGATTAATACTGGATATAGGTTGGCCAGAATTTTTATTATTAGAGCTAAAATTGTTTAAATTGGGCAAGAGATGTATCTTTTATGCTCATTAAGATTCTATTTACAAAAAATCAATAAAAATTGTGATTTCGAATGATTTCATGATACAATTGTGCTTAGAATTGAATACCCTGTATATGTTTGTATGTTTCCAAAAGCAATCTAATTCTATTAATAATACAAGAGTTATTAATGAAATACATTTATAGTTAGTATCAAATTGATTCATATGGCTGGATATCATTTCTTAGTAAACTCTATTGATAATCATGAATAATTTTTTGGTCTACCTTATGTTACTATTACATTGGAGCTATTAAAAAGTTTGTATTCTTTCGTAATATTTAAAAATATACAGTGAAAAGCAAAACCGATTATTTATGGAATATCTTGAAAAGGCGGAGTTCAGTTTCTTTTTTGTAAATAGCATCAAAATAAGCATAAAAGTTACGTATATCTTTCCTGATTTAACTGAATCTGCAAATCTAGTGTCGAGATAATTTGCCACTGTATAAACCAAGTAAAAAACGTTCGCAATTATGATTCTGCTATTTGCTATATTTATTGACGTAGTAATTTTTGATACAAAAGTAGTCAACATTAATGTTAGACAATAGATAATTCTTGGCTGCTTGAGGTACGGTCAATGTAAAACTAAGATTAACACTAATAGTAAAACAAAATATTTTTAGCTCTCTTCGACAGCACTAAAGGATATCCGTAATCAGAATAATTTATTTACAAAATTTACGCAAATTGTAATAAAATATAAATATAATCGAAGCTATTTTGCTGTACACAAGGAAACTGTCCAAAACGCCAAATACCCATAACGCCGAATCGATATTTCGCCCAAAACGCCGACTCCCATTCCGGCGACAATGTCCAAAACGGCGAATGGTGTTCATGACCAAAACGCGGAAACGTGTCTAAAACGCCGAACGGCGCTAAACGGCGTCACATAGATCGTGAACATGGTGTCGGAGCCGAATACGAATCTAAATTTGTATTTGACCCAAAACGCCGACTGCACATCGAATAGGCGTTATGGCCATTCGGGAAAATGTCCACGAAACGCACCTATCAGTTTCGTCCAAAACATCGACCACAAACCGAGTCAGCGAAATGTCTACGGGTGGTTATTTAAACCACCTTCGTTTTGCAGACGATAATGTCCTTTTTAATCAAAATATAAATGAATTACAAAGTATGCTAGAGGAACTCGAATCAAAATCAGCTGAAATTGGATTACGAATGAACCTGAACAACACAGAAAGCTTGACCTTAGAAGATGCATACATAAGAATGGGAAATGAGAATATAGAAAAAGTAGAAGAATATATTTACTTAGGAATAGCATCAAATTGGCAGGGAAAACCAGACCGCTGAAAGAAACTGACGTATTCGAATGATATGGGAACTGGGCAGCCACAGGAAAATTGTCGAATGTATTACAAAATGCAGATATCCCAATTAATCTAAAGAGGAAAGTATTTGACAGCTGTATACTTCCCATGATGACATATGCAATGGAAACCATTACGCTCACAGTAAAATCGGCAAATAAGTTTAGGATAACTCAAAGAGCAATAGAGCGAAGAACGCTAAGATTAAGTCTTGGAGACCACGTTGCAAATGAGAGGATTAGACACACGACAAAGGTGAAAGACATCATAACATGTACAGCGGAACTCAAATGGAATTTGGCCGGCTATGTCGGTCGACAGGACAAACATCGATGGACAAAACATATAATACAATGGAGATCCCGACTGCATAAGCGAAGCGTCGGAAGGCCTCAGAGAGGCTGGCTTGATGAGATCAAAAGTAAAGCGGGAAGAAAGTGGCATCAATTGGCACAATATAAAAAATCATGGAAGATACCAGGGGAGGCCTATCCCCAAGAGTGGACTACTAGGGGTTGTTAAAAGAAAAAAAAAGAAGTATACCATCAATCAACTAGCAAAACTGTTCAACAGATGCATTGAGCAAGGAGACATATCACATGGATGGGAAAATGCCGTTGTAATACTGATGCATAAAAAAGGAGACGACAGAGAACTACCGCCCAATAAGCTTACTGTCACAGGTCTATAAACTGTTTTCTCGAATATTAACAAATAGAATCGAGAACAAGCTGGACTTCTATCAACCAGAGGAACAAGCTGGTTTCAGGAAAGCGTATAGCACTGTCGACCATCTATAGACAGTTAAGACACTAATAGAGAAAGTAACTGAGTACAACATACCCTTATGGCTTGGATTGATAGACTTTAAGAAAGCTTTTGACAGGATAGAAATATGGGCCGTAACCAAGTCTCTCAAAAACGCCGAGTCGATCAGAGATATATCAACATCTTAGAGCAGATATACCGGGAGATCGAGAAAGGTTGTCCGAAAAAAACTACTTCCTACAGAGAGTATATCAATCTTTACATCCTCCACCTGTCATGGTGCTGTCATGTATGAAATGAAGTTAGCAATTTCAGGTAGATTCAAAAGAGGAAAATAATTATGAAAATAAGAAGTTATTTGCAATCAGTTTTAATTACGGTTAATAATGGAATTAATTAGAACATTATTTGTTTTAATAACTAATTAGAATATTAAATTTTACAAAAATAAATTAACAAAATTAGTAATTAGTAATTACAGTTCATGTTCGAATTGAGCCCCATTATTGTTGATACAGCACCCTACTCTTCTTTTCATGCTGTTAAAAACATTTTGTAGCTGTTGCACAGTTATATTTGCCGTAGCGGCAGTAATAGCATCCTTCAGTTGCTCAAGTGTGTGCATGGGGGTCTGATATATCGTGTTCTTTAAATGCCCAAAAAGAAAATAATCCAGGGGTGTCAAATCGGGTGACCGTGGGGGAAATGCAATGATACGATCGTCATAAAATTGTTGCATATATTGATTTGTTCGAAGGGCTGTATGTGCAGGTGCATTATCCTGCTGAAAATATCCCTGACGTAATTCATCATCGTGGAGCTGATTTATAAATGTGTTTAGAATTCTGATGTAGCGGTCAGCTGTTACGGTATCTTCAAAAATGGGACCAATTATGCGTCTTCTGGAGATGGCAATCCACACGCCAATATTTATCGGATGCAGTGGAGTTTGTAAAATTTACCAGGGGCCTCTGCAGACCACATCCTGTAATTTTGTTTGTTTACGTAACCGGTGAGATGGAACCAGGCTTCGTCTGAAAAGAAATTTGAATACAGCATTTCACCGTTATTTAAATTTTGGTTAAACCAATTGCAGAACAGCACACGTTTTTCATAATCGGGACGAAGTAATTCTTGTATTACTGAAATTTTAAATGGGTGTAAATGCAGTTTTCGTCTTATGGCCTTTTGACACGTTCCATAACTTAACCCGCAATTACAAATTATAATAAATTTTATCTGCAAAAATTTATAGTTTACAAAATACACACCTGTTTGTTGCGCTAACTGTCGTGATGGTTTTTTAGGGCTGCGTTCGATACGTGTCTGTATATCCTCTAATGTGTCCTGAGTTAAAAGGGTTGGTCTTCCAGGAGATTTTTGTGTATCAACACTACCCGTTCTTTGGAAACGATGTACGATGCGCTTTACATGCCTGCTCAGATTATCGCAATCACAGTCGACGTCGGGGAAACGATTAACGAATTCATCTACACACAAATTTACTGAATATTTCCATTCACCATCATTTTCATTGCGTTGGCCATTGCGGAAATAAGATTCAATAATAAACTTGTTGTGTTCAACGGAATACATAACCTTAAATATTCAAACAATTATTACTGTTTTCAATTAATTGGAAACCCTGTACTTACTGTAAACTTCGTTTAATATTCCTTAATTATTATTGAAAAATACTATTTGTATAATAATAACAGCGTCCAAGAATATAAAGTGAAATTAAGAAACGTAAACACACGGAACAATCATAAACAAACAACGGAACAAACGTATTGCGCAGTGTGGCTAATATCACACTAGAGAGAAACATTTATAACTACTTAGAAGGTAGTTATTTTTGGACAAGCTTATTCGATCTCACGGTATAAAGCTGCACCGCATATCCGATTGCACGCAGATACTGGGAAGGTGCCTATAAACAGTGGAGTAAGACAAGGTGATGTAATATCCCCAAAGATTTTTACACTTGCTCTAGAATACATAGTTAAAAAGTTCAACTGGGAAGGCAAAGGAATTTTAATATCTGAAGAAAGGCTCAATAATCTGAGAGTTGCTGACGACGTGGTAATAATACCTCATGATATTAACAAATTAAAATCAATGATAGAGGAACTACAAAAAAACAGCAAAAAGTGTAGAATTAAAAATCAATATGAAAAAACAAAAATATCAAACGAAGTGAAGAACGAGGCGGAGTTTGAAGTGAATGGTAATAGCATCCAAGAGTTAAACAAAATCGTTAGAGGCGACTTTGGTTTATACATTTTTAAAAATTTGACTTTTTTTTATATTTTTCATTTATTGGACAATTTCTATTTGAACGGTAGGTAGATTTTTGACACCAAATTTTTAAAACACCGTGTACATGTTACATACCGGGTGTATTAAAAAGGGCGGATAATATTTACATCACACGCTTCTACGCTGAAAGCCAAGCAGAAAATTTTAGTTTAATTTCTTAATGCTACTTTGGTCTTCTTGCATTGCGACTACTTTATGAACTGTGCAACGAATACGGGTGGAAGGTTACAAAACAACTTTGTGGGGCATCCCTGACTAAGTTGAAGATTTAAGTTTAAGACGGGTTGACTGCACATTTCCAACAATAACTTGAAAATGTTTAAAAGGCTTTGTACTCAAAGACGTAGCATTTTCCAAGAATATACCGCGTCTAGACAAGTAGAACATTGAAAAGTTACCAAACGGGGAGATAACCAAATTCTGTTACTCATTTCAATCAATAATCCCTTGCACTCTATTCGCATGGGGTGTCTGAAATGCATACGTTCCTGAAATTCATCTTTGGTTTACTTTGTTTTAAAATCATGATTGCAGTAAGGATATAAATAAAGAAATTGAAAAGATCAAAATCTTAAAACCAGTAAAAGAAGTACAAAATACCTACTACATTGATTTAAATCAACTGCTAGGACTACAAATATTTCCTGTAAATCATATCTTGTTTACATGTTTTAAACAATATTGTAAATCGCATGCAAGTCAAACATTGTCTTTATCTCGGAGTAGGAACATTTTGTGGAAACTACTAATACTATATGGGATAAACATTAGACTTCCAAGGTATAAGTAATATTGGGATTCGCGTACATTTCAAACATTTGCTTTGACTGGGGGTACTAACATTTCATATAAGCGCCTAGACATACGTTGTATATTATGTACGTATTGGCCCTCAGAGGTATATCAAATGTTTGACGCTGTATACAATTTAAATATACATTTTAGCATCGTTCACAGATATTATCTAGCAAATATCTAACCAAACTTTATTCAATGTTTTTAAAGACATGTTATCGGGCCAATATTGGTAAAACACTGGATAAAAGTAAGTTAGATATTGGTACTATACATGTTTGATGTTTTGTGCTACTTGGGTAACTGCATCAATATAGAAGACCACGCTTTTTTGGGCGATACGTTCGTTTGTATAATAATTTAGCATGTCTTCTGCTTTATAATTAAAAACTTTACTTTTATTTCCGGATACCATATATACAGGGAGAGTATTAACTTCTTTCAAAATAGAATTTGAGATTTTATATATAAATATAATATAGACTGGTCCTATTTTAAAATCTAGAGGATTATTAAAAATGATGAAATGGTGATTGGGTATGCAACCCCAATAAACAATTTTGTTATTTTCTTATTACAATTCAGAAAAATATATACCACATAAAAATCGGAAACATTTCTCGTGAATTTTCTTAGGAATAAAGGCATTAATATTACTCTATATCAGTTCAAATACAACAGATCACAATGCTTTGACTATAAATATTCCTTGGAGAAATTGAAAGGTTTTGAGGATTACCAACAGCATGTACTAAATGCCTACAGATAATAATTTAATTTATCAATAATGTGCTTTTTGTTAATTATTTCTTGCTTTACTTTGTTGAAATTGTAACTATTTCAATTATTAATTCCCGCGAACTGTCCCGTAAACTTTTACATAATAACAAACTAATTTTTGTATTATTGTGAATTTCTGTTGAAGCTTACAAATAAATTCGTCATTTAAAACGGAGAAAACCGTACGCTCAACGGGCCTTGTCTTAAATCTATCCAGAAGCTGTACTACACAACTGTTTATTTAAATAAATATATTGTGTTCCAAAATTCTCCACAAAATTCATGTTTTTGGGAAAAACCCTGAATCAGGTAAGTTTTATTTTCGAAAAAGATACTTCCTGACGTGCATTTTTTCTATGGGCTTTCATTTCTGCGCTGTGACAACAGTATTAATATTTTTTTATGGCAACCCCTTTATTTACTTCTTATTTTGATAGTCGTCTTCGCCAGTTAAATGGCGATATAAAAAAAATAATAGGTACCCCACATGACAATTTTTTCAGAAAAATACACAGAACGGGAGGACCGTTTGAGTTGTCTACGTGATCACCTGACTTAAGTCGCTAAATTTATTTCTATGGGGTCAAGTGAAATCTCGGGTTAAGATTAATAGGCCATACAATTTAGACGATTTAAGGCGTTGGAGTTTTTTAAATTTTTTTTTCAAAATTGTTATGTGAGTGGGTGTATCAAAAATTTGAGGGTAAATGGTGCTGCCTTTTAAAAAATTAATAATGACATCATAGCGCAGAAACAAAAGCCGATAAAAAAATTACTTTAGGGTTTTTAAAAAACAAAATTGACGTGTATCAGGATTTAAAAAACATTAAATAACAACCCACATAACCAAAGTTACCCGAAAGGTAGTTAAAAGTTAACCTCTCAAAAATATAAGGTTACCATTAGTCACCCAAACGCTAACCTGTAGGTTAACTGTGTCACAAATTAGTTAACCATAGAGCAACTTTAAGGCATCCTCAAGGTTGCCGAAAAGCCAACCATGAAAGATGTCCAGAAACTAACTTTGAAAGACATCTTTTGGTTAATCATAAAATATGTCCAAAAGCTAACCTTGAAAGTCATTGTTTGGTTTACCATAGAAGATGTGCAAAAGTTAACCTTGAAAGTCATCTTTTGGGCACCTTCCTGACATACGCAAAAGTCAACCTTGAAAGTCGACTTTTGGGCATCTCCCCAACATACCCAAAAGTTATGCTCTGCGATTAACCGATATATCATCTCATCTTATAAGGATAACTATATTGACGGTAAATAAGTGAACTGAGAAACATAACTACAACTTAACAGCTCATTCTGTCAAAAAACACCCTTTAAGTGATTTGTAAGGCAAGCCTAGATTCTATATCCAAAGAATACTATTGCGGTTATAATTAAAATGATTATTTTATTTCTTATAGAATGAGTAAATAAAAAATGCGTTAGAGACAATTGCTATTTATTATTAGACCAATATTTTAAATACAACAAATTATGTACTCACAAAAAGTATCAATTTTAACCTTAATATCCAAGACAGTGTTTTTTACTGCGTACTTCTAGACCCATACTTTTGTAGAGGAATACTCTTCTGCTCCCCAACTAACGTGTGAAAGATAATATAGAAAAATAACTCTGCCAAAAAATATTAACCAGCAAATGCTATCTAGTGTTACATTGGGACTAATCGACCCAAAAATTCTAAACAATATTCATTTCGCGAGGATAAACTGTAATTATTATTAAATTTCCTTTGTTTGATATAAATTATAAAAAACAAAATGACCTAAAGAAAGCTTTAAGCTTTTTGACAGACAAATATTTAGTGACTGGCCTTGTTTTATAAAGTTTTAGGAAAATGTATAACTTAAATTAAATTTTAATACAATGGGGCAAACCAATTTATCAAAAAACTTTCTATGATTATTAAGTGCAAAAATGCATAAATTAGATCATATATAAAAAGAGAGTCGATGTAAATGTAACTGAAATTATAAAAGAAGTTATATTAACGAAAGTATAACATACCAATTGGTTATTTGGATTCTAGTTGCATTTCCAATGTTGAGCTTAACCTAAGAATTACAACTGGCCGTTCTTGTCACAAATGTAATGGTATAAAAGAAACACTTACCTTAATAATTATTGGAAAGGATGCACATCCTAAACTTGGGAGTGTAACTGAAAATGGATGCTTTTTTTTAGGTTATGACCATTACCCATGCTTTGCAAATGCTAATGGCTTAAGAAAGAAACCCAGGGAGATACAGCGCATGTTTTATGCTCTACAACCGTCCACTCCTTAATAGTTTACGTCGTGGACCGTTCCATATTCATGTTGTAATATTTATTGTCATTTTATTTATAAAATAGAAAAATTATCACTTATTTTGTTATTAAACCCACAATACTAAATAACGGTAATAGAATCGCTAATCCATTATTTTACTTATCTTCTTCATAATGTTTAAAGTAAATTCGGTTCTACTCAAAAGGCAAACAACGTAAGTACCTATGATTAATCTATAAGGATTCTAGAAAATTCTTTCAAAATATTTCTTTTCCTTTTGTGGGTTTATTTAAACAAATGCCACAAGAATATAATGATCACCTTTTACTTAAGAAACGATTAGTTACTCATTTCTGTAAGTAAATAATTGAAAAATTGGTTATGTTTTAGCCGGAATCTACAAATATCTTTATGTTAACTTTTAAAGCCTGTTATAGAGCATGTAACCGAAAACTACTAACCACTATAGCTCGCTTTAAAGATATGCAGCTATAATGTACCCTTGAAAGTTAGTCAAAAGTCAACCTTTTTGGTTGCGATAAAGTTAACTATTTGGAATGACTATTTTTCAACTTTAAGTTGAACGTAACGGATACTGTAGTTTTGGTTACCACTACGGATGTACAAAAGACGCCTTTAAGTTACCCCAAGTAGGTCATCTTTCCAGGTTAAGAAATGATCACGTTGTGGACAGTCAGGGTTAACTTTGGCTGTATGGGAAAATTATGAATTTTGTGGGGAATTTTATCACCACACTATATACCTGTATTAACGAAACTACTTTTAACAGATAATTGTTAAATAATTGTAGTAAATATATCAAGCAAGTGGACATACGTCTTGTATTCCACAGCCAAGGATTACCCTAAAATGTTATTGATCATGCAGTATGTATACAATACGCTCAAAATTATAATACAAATACCTTAATATTTTTGGATGCTAACGAGTTCATGAATTCTTTAAAGTCAGCCACAGCGGAAAGTCTTTTTCCACAACATACAATTAAACATCAACAACTAATCCAACGTTTTACTTACATACACAATTTTGAAACATATCTCTTTATGAGCTTACCTATCATTTTGTTATGTTTGCCTAAATTGCAGTGGAATCTTCGTTTTGAACGTATCCCTATTGTCCTTATCTCAATAGCAACTAGAGAAACACAGGAGGGCGGTACGCTGAATTCAATTTGAATATGATTAATGCCATTAGGATCTGATCATTTTCCCAGTTTATGCCCTTACCGCAGAGGCGTTAGTTTTATAATTAGAAGGATTAGGTGCATCAAGAGAATTTCCGGGTTTAATGCTGGCTAATTCATCCCTATTTGCTGATATTTCATACCTAGACCAAATCTGAAGTCCATTACGTAAATTTAATTTGAAAACTAATTTCGAAAAATTTGTCTATGAAATTTTGTGTCTATTGCTAATTGGATGTTCTAATAAATTCCAGATGATTGAAAATTTATTCTCAAAGCGCTTACAAGTTCTTCTAGAATACAGTTACGGAAATGTCAGAGATCTCACATTTGCTAGATATCTGAATCTACATTATTTACTCGCTAATCACATTGAGCTTTTATTTTATGCGGTCTACTATTTATAGCTCTAACGTAGAAATTGCTTTATTGTTAATTACACTTTTGGTTAATTAATAATCGCGTTTGAGTCTAAGGACGAGTTTCCTCCAGCTCTTTGTAGCCGCGAGCAACATATGAGAAATAAACCCTTTGTGCCGCTTTACTACCATTGTTTTCTAATATAGTTCGTTTGATATTAAGAGCTTCAGGATCGACCAAAAATTTTTATTGGTCGACTGAATGCTTTGTTTGTTCCTTTGCGATGTCGATCGGCAACTGTTCCAAAGTTCAATATGTAGTTAAACGAAAACTCGTTATTTTAAAATTTCGAGGAAAAATTACTTTGTAGGCAATTTTTTCTTATCCGATTCAAGACAATATACACGTTGCTTTGATCTCTTGCTCCAACGAAACTAAATGATAATCGACTTTATAGAATAGGGAATAAAGCAACTATATTCGAACCCGATTGATTATTGCAGCAATTTTCTAGCTTTCCATATTTTCAATACAAAAAATTACAGTTGCTTATATAAAAACGAAAGATTTAAGAAAGTAATTAACAAGAAACATTTATTTCCAGCGTTGTTTTGCAAATCGCTTAGAATGCTAAATCTGTCTACTTCATAATAATTTTCTTTCGATGTAATAAGTTAATACAGCTATAGAGTGATTATCAACCAGTTTTCCTCCAGTTACATATTCCCCAGCGAAACCTTCTGAGTTTTTAAAATTTATATGATGTTTTATGGACATTTCTCAAAAAGTTTCAGTTATTTATTATTGCACTCATTAATCTCTGTTAAGGGGGTAATGCCGCACCTTCGTACGTGGGCCTTCGTAAATATAATTTTTCTCGCTTAATATTGTAGTAAACGAAAATCTAAAAAAACCCACGTATTCGTGAATGCTTTTTGTAGATACCTACAAGTGAGTTTTTTTTAAAGAAAAAATCAGGGTGACAAGTAGAAAAAATCATTTTTCTCTTTTGTTTTGCAGTGTTATTGGTAACATAAATGCAATAAGCTTCTTGTAGGTACCTAGACCAATATATACAGGATGGCCAGCCGAAAACCAAGAAGGCGTGTTTTGTTACACTAACCTTCAATTGTTCGAAAAAAGCCCGAACAGGTCAAATTAATTTTCCATGAGGATATGAAATACGGCTATTTCCGTTCCCCTATCTTCAACTCCAAAATTGGGGTGATTACCACCCGAGGAAAACTTGATATTGGATAGATGGAAGGAATACCTTGGTGAACTCCTGAACAAACAACCGAATAGGACAAACCAAGAAGACCCTAACCCAGAGGAAAAAGAAGAAGCGGAGCGGCAGACTCTGCCTACCTCATAAGAAGAGGAGGACACCATACAAAAACTCCACAAGTCCGGGATTGCCGGGACACTGGGTCAGACAGAATCCCAGCAGAGATGCTTAAATACCAAGAACAAGATCTGTTAGACGTAATACACTATCTGATGACAGAAATATGGATACCCTCCCGGAGGAGTCGAATCTGGGAATAATATACCCGTTACACAAAAAGGGTGACCATCTTAAATGTAACTATTATCGAGGCATCACTCTGTTAAAGACGGCGTACAAAGAGCTGTGTAATATTCTTCACTCAAGACTCCAACCATACGTCGAAAACAATATTGGAAGCTATTACGTAAAGGTAAATCGACCACCGACCAAATATTCTCCCTTCACCAAATATTAGAAAAAAACGAGAGTTCTCCAATATGCCATACCACATGTTCATTGATTTTAAATCCGCATATGACAGCGTGATTAGAAAACAGTTGTACGAATCAACGATGCAACCCAACATACTTCTTAAATTAATAAAGCTAGTGAATATAACGATTGTCAAATCAGAGTACTCACTTCAGATACTAACGAAACTGTCAAGAAAATTCCAAGCACAAAGGGCAGTAAGACAGGGAAATGCGCTGACATGTCTCCTGTTCAACATAGCTCTAAAGAAAGTCGTTCGGAATACCCATATCACCATACGAAATATTAAATACACACAAGATCTGTGCAATTACTTGCCTATGCCGATGACTTGCATCCAATAACAAGAGACAACGTATCATATAGAGAAAGCTTTGCAGAACTCGAGAGGGCAGGCAGGACAACGAGGCTAGAAATTAATGAAAGCAAGACGAAGCTAATGGTATCCCCCAAAACCGAAATGAGACAAAGAATATGTCAGAATTTTAGCAGAGGAGATCTGAACCTTGAGTTCATCAAAGACGTTGTTTACTTCGGATCTCTGGTTAATAACGACTCAAACACAAGCGAAGACGTAAATAGAAGAATCAGCTGGCACACTGGTGCTATTTTGGGCTTACTAAACAATAAATTCTAATTTACTCACCAGGAAAACCATAGTTATAATATGTGAAAGCCTAATTAGACCGGTCCTCCGCTGCGGAGGCACTTTAGCAAATCCGCAGTGGAAAAAGAACTTCAGAAACTAGGCGTCAGGAACTGGCTAACAACAGCAACAGACAAGGACGCCTGGAAGACCGTTCTTGAGGAGGCCAAAGCCCATGCAGGGCTGTAGCACCGTAGATGATGATGATCACCCTCAAAATTTGAAATGGCAAGGGGTATCAAAAGACATACTATTTGAAAACTCGATGAATTTGATTTACAGTAGTGTCTTTATTTTTGGATTCCGAGCATTAGTTCTCGCGGAAATGCAGTCCAGGATAGTAAATGTCCTGGAGCATTTATGGAATGATTAAACGGCAGGGGTTGATCATCCGTTGACTTAAACATTTGCATGTTTTTTTACGTCAGCGTCACTCTACGTTTCGTCGTTGTCGCTGTTTTCTTCCAACTTTTAAAATGGTTGATTCTATTTCAGAAAAAGTTGAAATAATTGCATTTTTTTCGGAAACGGTGAATGTGCTGAAAATCCGATAAAATATGAAGCGGTGAAAGTTGCAGTTCTGAGCTATGTAGTGTCAATCCTGCGTTGAGTACAAGGCAAATGGCTTTTGTATCGGATATTAATCGAACAAGTATTCAATGAATTTTGAAATTCCATAAATGGCCAATCGCCATAATTGTTGTTATTGGCCAGATTCTAATCGTAGGATATTAAACGAAACACATGTTCAACACTATGAAAAATTAAATATTTGGAGTGGCATTTTTAGTGATCCTTTAGTTGGTCCTTTTTTCTTCCCTGGTATTATTACCATGAAGATGGTTTGGTATTCCAACAGGACGAAGATACTCCGTATTATGCTTTGGTTGTCCAATAGTACTTGAATCGAAGTTTTTGGGTCAAACCGGTCAAACAGTATTCGTAGCGCAGAACAGTCCGCGCTGCTCAATACTCGGATGGATGGACCAATATCGCGGTATATGAAACCATTCATGCTTCAGAGGGCACGTAAAGCCGTCGGTCCTGGTTGTCATACGAACATCTTCGACAACCATGTAGTGGAACTTATCTTCTCTGTTCGATGGGTTAGCCGTTACTAAAAAGTATCACAAAATATATATCCGTTAATCCAAACATTTCATATAAATACTTCCTAAGTTTATTTAGAAATAAGTAAATAATGTGCTTGTTATACATTAATACAATCATATCTATAATTTCACTTATATTAGCTAAACATTAGAATTGCTAGAAAAGTACGATGCATACGAAGTAATGATACAAACCCTTGTAGTCCTTATTTTTTTTGTTCATGTTTATTTATCATGCTGAACTCGAAAACGAAACAACAAAAAGGTTTCATATATTTATTGTAGTAAATAACAGCCACATACTGTGCAAAAATTTACCCCCTGCATTTACCTGTACGGGCTAGAAAACTGTAGAAAACAGGGTTAGTATGTATGTTGATCTCCAATATAGATTTAAATGTGTGTGTAAGCACTTTGACGCAAAGTGGGAAACACCACATTGGGTGGATTTTATTAAAAGCAAAGATCAATTTTCAAGATTGATAAATGTTAGGGATCAGCACAGAAACTATGTATTACCGCAGCAAATTGAAATACTGGCAGCAGTTTTCGAATCTCTTTCAGATCAAACTAATTCAAAGTCATTTTATTAAATAAAATATATGTACCTGAAACATATGAAAGAAATACTGAAAAAGAAATTTTTAAATATGAATATGAAATTACCATTACTCATAAATAAGAATTTTCTAATTCTATTCATTTTATATGAAAGCCCATGCATTAGTTTATGTTAGTTAGCATCATAAAATAAGCCGAAACGTAAAAGGGCGCACCATTTACATAAAGAGAGTAGTGCACTATCTCCCTACGTAGACCTTCGTAAATATATTATATATTGCACCAAACGAAAATTTAAAAAAAATGCATGTGTTTATGAATGTTTTTTGTAGGTACGTACAAATAACTTTAAATAATGATAGCGAATAGAAAAATTTCTATTGTAGACCATTTTCAAATTTTAAAATTTTTGTACCCAGAACAATATAGATAAAGTCAGTACAAACTTTCAACATTTTAGAACAACTATTTACAGAATAAAATAATATATATGATAAGGTACAGTTTATGCTAATCATTTACTAAGATTGCTGTCACCATTATTAGGTCCACATATTTTAAATTATACACTTCAGAACGTTTTAAACTCCAATTGCTAATTGAACTTCTTTCTTGCCTGTCGTATTAATTCCCGTAATGTGTTATAAATGTGCAATACAAAAATTTTCGCAGTTTTTGCATATCAATAAAACCCAGCGATGGAATATTACAAGTAATAAATTAATAAAGTAATAAAAATTCCCATAGCTACAAGTCATTTTATTGATAACTATATACCTAGTTGCAAATGTAGTGACTATCATAAAATACAATAGGTACCATAAATAATTGCATACTTGTACGCATCAGCCGCGACTGCGTTACGCAATATATATGAAGAACTTAGCTAAATCATGGGTTCATACTAAGTAATCGCTTTTTCTTGAAATTCTCTTCTTCCACGTATAGGCCATTGGCCTATTAAGTACCTACAATGGAGTAGGTTATGTGAGCCCTCTTTGTACGTATGTTGAGCAGGAGGCTAGGCTAACCCATCGAACATAGAAATTGTTGTTCCAAAAATATTTTTTCGAAGTTGGTTCTGACTATCTCTGTTGTTCTAGGTACCTACTTTTTGTGTTATTATTTCAACATAGCAAAAATACAAACAAACAATAATAAAAAAACTTTTATACACTACTCCGAAATTTCCTTAAAAATCCCACTTGTAATTAATAATCATTCATAAGGGTATCAGTTTTTTTTTATTTTTGTTTTTCGCAATATTGAATGTGAAGGCCTATGTAGGGAGGCGCGGCGTGATTCCCTCAAGGTTAAATTAATTTTTAAATAATTTTAACCGAGAATAGTACAAATTCTTACTAACAGTGTTTTAAAAGGATTATAATATTACCAATTCATATAATAGAATGACTCCCATTTATTGCTTTACGACTTTGTATTCTAACACCTGGCATAAAAACCGTTTGCACTCTCCCACCAAATTTGTGGAAGACAGCAGCATTACGCCCTTAATTCAGCATCCCCATCCACCTGTATCAGCTTCTTGATTTTGATGAAAACATCCACTTTACAACTTTTAATGCGTATACATGTATCCAGTTGGCTTAAATCGTTCATATTCAAAGCAAACATCGTCTTAGGGTTATCACTGCGAAGAGATGAGCATTTAAGCATATTTAAAAAGGCATTACTTGCATGTACAGTACATTCAAATCAAGAACCTAATGATTTACATTATGGATCTTCATTGTACATATGTACAAGGACCCACCGTTTTGGTAAAAATTATTGTTTCAGATCAAAATATATCAATTAAACCTAATTTAAAAATACATCATCTTATGCTATAGGTAACCCTAAAATAACTTCTCGGAACAGTTTGAAACTCGGTGTATTTACGTTGATAAAAACTACAAATATCATTATGGTGATATTCTCTCTGGTGTGGTGGTAGCTCAGTGGGTAGAGCGCTCGCTTTCTGAATAAAACGTCGATTCCGGCTTGGGTTCAAAAGCATTACATGCAGATTTATAAAAATCTTGTCTGCAACCCACCACACACAATTTCCCAATCCGACTTGCAACCGTGGGATCTTAATGCTAAAAACCTTCTCAGGAATTTCGGTCGTTCGGATTCGACTTTAAACTCTAGGTCCCCCGTGTTTCTACCTTAGCGCTGAGGAGAAACACGTGGTTGAGAAGAAGCCGATGCCCAGCAGTGGGACGAAAAGGCTGTCAATGATATTCTCTCTCTTTCTCTCTCTCATGTCGGTGTTCTTCATATATGAAGAGTTGTAATTTGTGCGTAGAATCAATTAGTTGGTATTCCTTGTGGTCTCTCTCCATGAGTTGCAATCTTGTGCGGATCTGATGTTATTTTGTACAGTTGTGCCGGTCAATTCACGTATTTGATCAAGTTATCGCTTAGGTGAGCGACCATAAGGCCATTTTGCGTCTAGCTTCTCTTGTACGATCAGTAGTTCCAAGTTGATATCACTAGTCCTGCTAATGTGTCCAAAGTACTGAAGTATAAACCGCTGGACAGTAGTTAACAGAACTGTTGTTATCCCGGTAGCTTATCGTTTAGCTTCTTTGCATAGCCGTCCATCGTATCCATCAAGTTTTTTTGTTAATGATAAGTTTTTCGAGGTGGATCTTTAGTTCTGCTATTAGTAGCTGATGGTCAGACCCACAATCAAGTCCAGGGTAAGTTCTGATATTTTCAATCGTTGATTTCCATCTTGTCTTAATATGAGTATAATCAATTTGATTAGATATCTATCACCGGGGAACTTCCACGTGTATAATAGCCTAATATGATGTTGAAAGAGGTGTTTAGTATGGGATAGTTGTTTACAATTCAGAATTGCAGTAATTTTGCGCCACATAGATTGATATATTGTGATTATGGACTGTGAATCACATTTTGACATTAAAATCATCTTGTATTAATTTCATTTCCTGTGTAGGAAAACACATATAAAAGTTATCTATATCTTCTTCGTTCGCTGTAGAGGTAGGAGCATATATTTGCACAATGTTGAGTCGAATCGGTTTGGTATCTAATTTAATTGTCATTATTCATTCGTTTATTGGTTTATATCCTAGTACAAAGTCATTCCATTCTTTAAGAGCATGTCAGCTATTAAATATTCAATTCTGTGCTAAAATGCAAATGAAACAATGAAACTTATAATAAACGTGTGTTTCGAATAAGCACATTTTCACTTACATTAAATAATTACATGCCTTTGCCGTTTATAGTCTATATTTCTACGGGATAACTCGGTGGCTTTGGTAACTTGCAAGCTTTTGATATAATTGTTGGTCATTTATTCACGTACTGTACATTACATTTGTGCTTTGAAAAACATATCAGGAAACGATATATAGTAGAACCTCTATTATCCGTCAAAGTAGGGACCGGAAGGATTCCCAATATGTGAAATAGACGGATAATAGAAACTTCTTAAATTTTGCCTTATTTTCGTAGCTTTACAATATATACCGTTTATATCAATGTATATATTTAATACTAGATAATTGCATACTACATACAATGTATATAATATACATATGGTAACATTATATTTTAAAGTACCTACTCAGTAATTTTCTTTTGCTTAGTTGCTCCACTACGTTTTTGTCTTGCAAGATTGCCGGATAATCGATGTTCTATGGTACTGTACAAACGCAAATATACTATAGCCTTAAGCAAGTATGGTTAATTTCACAACAATATCAGACACGAAAACAGTATTACAAACATAAACGCAAACTCTGTCATTTGTGGCGTGGATAATGCTTACAGTACAAAGTATCCATGAAAAAATGGCATCTTGCAAATTTAACAATTTCACGGTATAGGTAGTAATGTTGTTCAAAAACCTGTTACATTTGATAACCATAAGGGATTATAAGTATACAATATTATACCCCATGTCCCCGTTTAACTGATAATGTCGCTATACGAATTAATTTTAGGTTGTAACAGTAATACCAACTACTTGATATCAATATTTCCATTTACTTGTAGCAATATGTTTATATACCTCATTTTACAATCCTGCTGTAAATATTTACACTTTTTCCTGCAGATGGCGCTTTGGACCTTAAACAGTACAAATGTATTCGTCCGAATTGAAATTCGCCAGAATACGATCGACATGCGCAAATTAATTGGTTATATTTTGCTTCATGCCATTTGCGCGTATTGTGGCGAAATACAGAAATAAAGTAATTGGTTCCTTACAATCTATATCTTTCACTGCATTATCTGATTTCTTATTAACAAGATTTATTCTAGAAACCCCAGACGTGAGTATTTACTTGGGCCGTCCAGTTTATAACATTTCTTACAATTATTTCCTGGATATCAAAGTGTAGCTTTGTTAATACAATCTTATATTACTTTCGAACACTTAATATTTATTTCTGAATTCTTAACTTAACATCTTAACAGTCTCTTAAAATCTTTGGTACCTGGAAAAAATGAGCGTTTAAACTGCTTGACATACCGTAATTGAATCTATACAAGTTATTTCAAGAAATGTAATAAATAAAACTCCACCGACTGCCCTAAGGAGCTCTAGCTATCACTACATTGAAGGTTTTTCTTCATATTTAAGAACGCGACATTCAAAGAAAATGCACATCAAGCATACCCTCTTTTTCTTACGTTAAGACATGGTCATGTTTGTTCCGCTGTATTGTTTATAGAGTGTCTCACGGCAAGAGTGTTACAAAACTTCTGCTTAAAATTGTTTTGAAGATAGGAAGGACCTGTCAATCATACTGTAATCTGCTTTTATTGTACAAACCGATTATCGGTGATAACTACTATTTAAGAGGTAACTGGACATCCTTTTCCATTTAAGCAAATTTACACTGCCGTTCAGGCGCTTACATTTGGCAACATTTTATGGTCTAATCCTATAGGGTTTGCACAGTCCATCAGAACTTGTACTACACTCTCACCGTGAGAGGATCTATAGCATAGGGCCTTGTGTCTTGCGATGAGAATATCCAGCTCTTGAAACCATCTCTTGCGTGGTTATCCTGGAAGATGTCTGCTTTTGGTTTTTGTATCCCAACCTTTTGTCCAAGGCTTTCATCATCCATTCTTTACGGGTTCTCTCCTAGTTTCTTTGCGACTTTGTTCATTTCATACATTTTGTTTGCCACATGTATTACGAATATCCGAGGATAGGCTGAAAACTAATGCATATATGCTTGTAGAGCGCGAACGAAATGACCTTCAGAAGCGCCCCAGGTGGCATGTGGAAGTAACATTCCCCCTCAATACGCATGCGCAGGTTTGAGGTCGTAGCGTTCATCCAGTGTATTTCGAGAAGCGGAAGTATGGAGACGTGTTCTAGTGTTGTCAACGCTAGTTAAACAGCGTGCTGTTATCGAATTTTTAACTGCTGAAAAAGTGACTCCTACTGATATTCATCATCGTTTAAAGGCTGTTTATGGTGACGATGCTGTTGATAGGTCTACTGTAAATCGATGGGTACTAAAATTTCGTGGTTGCGAGCCTGGAAAAGCCATAATTGTTGATGAAATACGCAGCGGACGTCCGATCACTGCCACAAACGATAAACATCGCAAACTCGTCGACGATTTGATTCAGAATGACCGGCGAATCATTCAAAAGCGTATCGCAAACCATATTGAAATATCCAAGGAACGCGTCGCCTTCATTATTGAACAATTGGGATACCGTAAAATCTGTGCACGATGGGTACCACGCCGTCTTACAGACGAGAACAAACAGCGTCGATTGGAATGCTGCGAGCAACTTTTGCAGCGCTACTGTGACGGAGTCATGGATCCATCATTATGACCCGGAAGAGAAAAGACAGAGCGCTGAATATCGACATTCGTCTTCTCATCAGGCTAAAAAGTTCAAAACACAAGCATCCGCAAAAAACTTCTTTTGACTGTGTTTTGGGATGCTCACCGAGTTTATGTGACCGATTTTCTGGAATGAGGGGCAACGGTAAATTTTTCTCAGTACATACAGAGTCTAAAACACCTCCGACGTCGAGTTTGTCCTGTTAGAGGCAGCTTGACGCCAATAATCTTGCAACATGACAACTCTCGTCCACAAATCTCGCGCGCAACTGGAGAGGCTCTGTGAAACCTGAAGTTTGAACCAACTCCACACCCTCCTTCGTCCCCCGATCTTGCGCCTTGCGATTTTTATTTTTTTCTTCTACTCAAGAGAGACCTCAAGGGTAATCATTACACCTCGGATGATGAGATGAAGGCAGCTATCAAGGCCTGGATTCGAGAAAAGTCGAAAGAATTTTTCAGTGACGGAATGAAAAAACTTGTTACACGTTGAGAGAAATGTGTTAGCCTTAACGGTGACTATGTTGAAAAATAAATACATGATTTTGAAACTTAAGAATTGTACTTTTTGCCCGATCTTGCTATTTGTTTTTGTTGGCGATCTACAAGTATGTGTGCACTAGTTTTCAGCCTACCCTCGTATATCACGCCTAACTCTATCTTGCAGGTTTAGGGCAACGATGGCTCTTATAGTTATTATCTCTGGAAACCTCATAATTTGCTTGGTTTCGGTTGATTCGCATCTTCTTTTAGCTGAGTGCGTTAATATTAGTCTTAGATAGGTTTTATATATGTGGGCTTAGCGTTTTACTGTCATACTTGTATGTCAATTTCGCCGAATGATGTCGCGCAGTTAGTACGGCAGTTTCAGTTACTTGTGGCTTTACTTCGCTTATGCGTACCATACGGTGTCTTCTGAAGTCAAAGCATGTTATCAGAAGGCCATACATGAAAAACAAGAATACGCAAGCTTTTGCAGAGATTTAAAACATTTCAAATGTTAGATTACAAAACCAAACGCACTTGTAAACGAGTTGGTTTTTACAGTTCTTTCGGTTTTTCTTACTTTGTGCTACTAATTGGATGTCAGACAGAATAAAAGTGCTGACGGAGTTGAAAACCGAACAGGTTCTATTTTGTATAGCCATCTTTAATAAAGTTATAGTGGTTTCATCATCATCATCATTATCATAATTCTCGTTTGTACCGCTTGCGCAGTGTCGAGGCGGTGTGAGGCAAAGCTACGCTAGTTTGTTCATTGCACAACAGGGCCCGACTCTGCGGGTTACCGTGTTGGTGCGAAACCGTGCTTGGCTTGCCTGTTGTGTGTGAATGTTTTTGTTTATGGTCTTCTTACTCCTCTAATGCGACCGTAATACGAGAAGAATTTGATCCCCAATGGCAAATGGAGACCGAGACCCGATACCGATCACCCACGGAATTAGAAAAATTTCCGACCCTGGAGAGATTCGAACCGGGAAGCGTTTGGACTATTACATCCAAAGCTTAGCTCCTGTACCACTGAGTCATCCCCGCCCGTCCATAGTGGTTTGCAAATTGATATTTATTACATATTAGAAACATGTATAATGTAAAGAATGATATCCTGCTTGTAATATGCATCCCCTTAAATTTATTTAGTTGTGATTATAAATATAATTCTTTATTTACATGGAATATTATAATGTGTTTAGATATTAAGCAAAAACTACAATGTCATGATAGCTCGAACATATTAAGGCAGTCTGTGAAGCTTTACTTATTACAGAACTCATATCCAATCATGGTGCTACAGTCCTGACTAAGGTCTCTCTTATTCTACGCCTCCATTTGTCCCTCTGTTTGGCCGCCCTTTCCCAGTTTCTCACTCTTAAGTGTTTTCGAGCATTTTTACTTATGTTATCCTTCCATCGCTGTCTTGGTTGCATTCTTGTTTTCTTTCCTTCCAGCTGCATTCTCTACAACGTCCGTGGTATTCTGTTTTCCTCCATATGTATTAAGTGTCCCGCTCATATCAATCTCAGTACTTTAATACACGTGACTATATCTGCTGTTTTGTATAGCTTTGCTAGCTCGACGTTGTATTTAATTCTACAAATATCTTCCTCCTGTATGGGGCCCCAAGATCTTCCGTAGTATTTTTCTTTCGAAAATTAGCACATTGGAGATCAATTGTTGGCTTAGTGAAGGACTTATCTCCAGAAATATTCTTTAGCCAGGTTACTTTAGTTAGTCCGAGTTGTTACTGACGATGGCAGCTTAGTAGCCGAAATAGGAATTTAGGTGCTCTAAATATCGTGGTGGTAAGGGATTTTCCAAAGTTTATATTAGCAACTTTTCTTTGTTTTCTTTAGTCATTGTCCAGCATTAGATTCCGTAAGTTACTGCTAAATGGATCAACGTTTGATATGTTTTTATTTTTGAGTGGCGATTAAATAGGAAAGTTTTAAATAGATGTTTTAATGATAGTATGTTTTGCAGCCTGCTATAACGCGCTGCTGGATGTCTTGGTTAATTTCACTTCTTTCGTTTAGTTGTGTCTCTAGGTATTTGAATTCATTTACTACGAGGTTTGTTCAACTGAAACACATCTTTGATCAACTTAACCTTAAAAACAAATGTAATCATTCAAATGACGTTGGTTAATGTTAGTAGTGTTTGTAAGCAACAAATTAATAAGTTTCTGGCGTTTGAATTTGATTCTGACTTTTAAAACTTCGATTTTGAAATGGCGTTTGTTGTTGAAAATCCGTCCAAGTTTGACCAGCGTGCGGTCCTACAATTGTTATGCGCTGAGGGTGTGCAGCAATTGCATACGCGAATGCAAGTAGTGTATGGAAATGCATGTATTGCGTACCCAACTGTGAAGGAATGGTGCCGAAAATTTAAAAATGGAAAAGAGCGGACTATGGATGAGCCGCGACCAGGTGCACGGTGTACTGCATTAACAGAATACAATATGGCATGTGTGGAAGGAAATTTCAGAAATTGTTGGTGCAAGTGTAGGATCTGTCCATAGTATTGTTCGTAATCTGGGTTTAGCAAAGTTTGTTCGCAGTGGATTCCTCCTGTCTTTTCTAATGAACAAAAATGCTTGCGAATGGGCTTATCTCTGCAACACCTCACAAACTATAGGCAAAATTATGATGACTTTCTTCTGTCAATAGTTGCTGGTGACGCAACTTGGTGCCATTACTACGAGCCATGCAGTAAGTTATCGTCGATGCAGTGGAAACATTCAAGTTCACGACCACCGAAGAAGTTTATAAAGCACAACCTTCTGCAGACAAGGTGATGTTAACTTTTTTTTTCGGCCATGAAGGACCCTTGTTGATAGTCTAAGGAACCTAGAGTAAATGTCAATGCAAATCTGTACAATGAAAGTTTGAACAGTCTTCATCTAGCAATAAAACGGAAACGTACACGAAAACTTACGCGTGGGGTCATTTTGCTGCACGACAATGTTAGGCCTCATCTTGCTAATGTGGCAAAATAAAATCGTCAATGAAAGAAATGGAGGGTTTAGAGCATCCACCCTATAGCCCGGATCTATCGCCTTGCGATTTCCATATTTTTAGACCGCTGAAAAAGGCGTTAAACGGTCGACATTTTCAGTCTGACGCAGAGGTACAGATAGCTGTGGAAGACATCTTCAATCAGCAGCCGCAAGAATTCGAGGGTATACGTCGGCTAGTAAAACAATGGGATAGGTGCCTTAACTGTGACGGTAATTATTTGTAATTAAATTGTTGAATAAATTTTTTGTAAAGCAAAGATGGGTTTCAATTGAACACACCTCGTACTTCCAAGTTTTGTTCTCAACAGAGAGATTTTGCCTCATTTTTCGTATGGGCTTTGCGGCAAGGTATTTGGTTTTGTTTTCATTTACGACGAGTCCCATCTGCATTGGTTCTGTTTTTCGGATTCCATATCCTTCTTTTATATCGGGTATTGATCTGCAAATCAAATTTAAATCATCGGCGTAGCCTATAGTTTGGATAAGTTTATTTGTTATGATAGAGTTGTCTATGCCCATTGCTCTTATGACTTTTTCTAGAACCAAATTGAACAGTATTGGAACTAGTCGGTCGCCCTGATGTAGCCCCTGCTGTACGTATGTTATGTTATCCATTCAGAAGTCAATACTTTGTGTTGTAGATTAAAAAGTAACCGTAAGAAATAAATAATATTGTGGTAATCATTAAATAATTGATTTAATAGAGTCACACATTCTGTTTTTCACAACCGAACGTTTTGTCCATCATACTGTAGTAATTGTACTAATTATAACTGGTTGATGTGGTTTACACCCTTTATACTATATTATGCCATAGAAACAGCAACCTAATTTAACACCTAAAATATGCGACACAGAGTGGAAATCAATAGTTTAACTGATGATGACTTCCAGATTATTAATTTACTGTAAACCATTTTAATGAGAACTGTTAGCTATGTGGTTTCTGTTTACTGTCTAGATATTGAAATCTTATAAATATCTATAACGTTCAAATAAGTTTGAGGATCCTCGACAAACAAATACGAAAATATATTTTTCAAGTGGTCCTAATAACGGATGTTGTTTTCTAGGAAGGATACGAGTGCCAATGTTGTTCAGGGTTTGTGGGGCCGCACTGTGAGGAACAGGATGCTTGTTATCCAAGTCCTTGCAAGAATAACGGGATCTGCGTGGATATTTCTCAGGGACACGAAGGCTCAACTTTCCAGTGCTTGTGTCCTTATGGTAAGTTAATTATTTTCCTCGTTGTTAAACTTTGAAAATTAAGACGGGAAAATCTCGATATTCTGTAATGTTTTTGACCTAATTAAGGAAATGCAAATTCCTTAATTCAAACTTACAATGCTTTAAGTTAAATTTTAAATATGCAATTATCTTCGACCTGGAACGTTTCTGTGCCGTTACGACAACACAACATTTTAACATTTCACTTAATTATCTAAACTTATTGTAATTAAATAACCAAAATTCATGGCTGTTTACTTATTCTCTAGAATGCAAAGTGGCTAAAAAAATTGCTTTCGTTTTTTGCTTTTCCATCCTCCAAATACTATTTCCGGTCTTTGATTCTTGTTATCTCTTAATGTAAATAAGTTGGTAGGTGGTATTAATTAAAACTAGGCCTATTCATTTATAACTCGAATGATACGAAGTAAAACGTCCTTCAGCGTGCTCTTTCGTCTCCAGCGCCACGGGCTAAGGCTGGGAAATGAAAGAAATTTGGCTTTATAGTATAAAACTTTGTTGGACTTTCTTGCTCAAATAACTTTTCGCTGGAATAACTTATAATTTAAATTTAATCACTTCACGTCAAATTAATCCTAAAAATCTCTTATAAGCAACCAGATTATACGGTTTAGGGAAGGGTTATTTATTTATTGTCAAAGTGTTACATGGTATTACACAATTGTAAGTAAATACACGGTAAAAATAAAATAGACATATCTTTCACTAGTTATACCATACAAATGTTAGGTTCATATGTGAAACCGTTTGAAACTCTTATAAAACAATCGGCTTCTTTGAAATTCCGAAGTTTCGTACAATATAGACCAGTTTTAAAATAAGCCTAACGCATGTTAGCGACAAAACAAATTAGCAAAAGATAGCTGCTAGGTATTATAAATCAATATACAATTAGTGCAGTTCATGAAGTTCGGATTAATTAGTAATCTACCAATCATGTGATTTTAATTATTTCCGATGCTATTACAACGTCCAACACACATACACTTGTGCGAGCGTACGTGTGAATGACATCTCCATTAGGAAACGCAGGGCCCTTCTTTACAACATAACGTTTTAAATTAAAATCAGAACGCAACCACAACTAGGATGGTATGTTTTCGTTTTTTAACGAGACACATGTTTTACAGTTGATTGGTGAAAACTCAATCATATTAGAAATACACTCCAAGGAAGGTGAAGGTTAAATTAATTGTGGAGTCGCGCTCTAATACAAGTAAGACCTAAGAATTAAAACAAAGTGGAAATAACCAAAAATGTCCAAATTGAAAGGACAGCGCTACCCACAAATAAAGTAAAGAATAAGCAAACGCAAACAGATAACACTATTATGAAATGGCGCCAAAAATAATAACAGCGGTGTTGCCGGAACACATTTTGTGCGACATTGACATGTCTAAAAATTCCATGCAAAAATAAGGAATAAATTCCAAGAATGGAAATGATACCTGCAAATGAGTGGAGGGAGGAAAAACCGCCTAAGATTCCCACGTAACCAAAATCACCCAAAAGATATCTAAAAGTTAACCTCTCAAAAATACAAGGTCACCATTAGTCAATCCAAAGTTAATCTGTAGGTTAACTATGTAACAAATTAGTTAACCATAGAGCAACCGTAAGGCATCTTGACGGTCGCTAACAGGTTAATCATAGAAGATGTCCAACAGCTAAGTTTGACAGTCATCTTTTAGTTAACCATAGAAGATATCCAAAAGCTAACCACGAAAGTCATCGTTTGGTTAACCATAAACGATGTCCAGAAGGTAACCTTGAAGTCATCGTTTGGGCACCTTCTTGACATGCCCAAAAGTTAACCTCTGGGCATCTCTCCAACATACCCAAAAGTTATGCTCTGTGGTTAAACGTTATACCCTCCCAAGGAGATTATCTTTGAAGGATAACCATATTGACGGTAATTAGGTGAACTGAGAAACATAACTAAAAGTTAACATCTTATTCTGTCAAAAAACACCTTTTAAGTGTATCTATAAGGCAAGCCTAGCTTTTATCCAAAGAATGCTATTGCAGTTTGAATTAAGATGATCATTTTAGTTCTTATGCAATGAGCAAATAAAAAATGCATTACAAACAATTGCAATTTACTATTATACAAATATTTTAAATACAACAAATTATGTACTCACAAAAATTATCTATGTTACCCTTACTATCCAAGACAATGCCTTTTCCGGCGACTGTTTAAGTCTTTCTACGGACCAGTGTTAAATCTGGCTGGCTGCAAACCAGCTGGCTGTTTCTCGAAGACGACATTCGATACGAGCAAAAGTTTTGTGATTTGGAATTCTTCGATTTGGATATCTCTCTTGATACGCACGGACACTCTCGCGGCAGTTACCTTGACAGTATCCAAGAACTAATAACATGTCGGTCTGCTCATTGAAAGGGATATCCATATTTGATAGCGACAAAAATAACAGCAGCAACAACAACAACAATTAAAGCAGCAACGATGGTTACAATAACAAAAAAGAATACAAAAGCAACAAACAGTGAACAATTATTGAAAAGTTTACTGTCAACAATCAACTGAGATGTTTATGAATTTGTTTCCTATCAAAATTATCACCTTTGTTTTATTTTTGTGTCTATGGCCAACTAAATTTTGTAATACAGTTAAACCTGCAATAATAATATCGGTTATCAGTGTTTGAGTAAACATTTTTTTTCTTCGAAACTATACGAATTACGGAGTTTTTACAAGAGTCAAAAAATGAAGCTAATGAATAAGACTTCACCTTAAAAAAAACATAGAATCGTATCATCATCCTTAAAAAAATTCTGAACAAATTTTTCAGGGGGTGGGGGTGGTTTTAACCCTTCTCCAATTTTCTTTGGGTTTCTTTCGTTACTGAAAGTAGTGGCTTCCTTTGAAGTGCCCAGGTACCAAATTTCATTAAAATTGGTTCACACGTTTCTGAACAGCATACAAAAATGTGATTTTTTAAGTAAACTTTGAACTCCTCTCACGGGCAAACGGTACATTTTGGTATATGACAAACTTGGGTCCAATCGACTTCTTTTGACCTCTAGAATACGTGGTAGCTCTATGTCCCAGGAGTTTTGGGACACCCTGTATATATATATATATATATATATATTATTGTGTATACCCCCTACCTTACTTAATATTCAGCAACCAAAGAAAGAAATTACTGAGAATAACGTATTAAAATTAATGACGGTAATTCACATCCAATACCACGACTTTATGAGACTCTCGGGGTAAATGGTGTATTAGGAACTCACTACAACTCTGTTTAATTTAGAAAAAGTAATAAAAGTTCAATAATTTCCATAAATGAAGTCTGAATTTACAATCCATTATATGGATGTTCCCTTGTTTTACAAATTTTAGGATTACAAATTAAAGAAATAATAAGCACAATTGAATCTTCTCGATTATAGTCAAATCTTTAGTTTAAAGTATCATCAACCTTGTTCGACGCCACAAAAACTAATCAATAACCTCTTTCTTCAGTAGATCTTTCCAAACTGCCCCAAAAAACCTCTAGCAGCTGTCCAGAGCTTTATCAACCTCTACCTCGGCTCAGACTGGAACTCTTTCCAATATTATCTTCTTTCCAATCTTTTGATTAAACTTTAACACCTACTAACTTCTCCAACTTCTCCTGGATGTAAATTGTAGTAAAACTTTCACAAGAAATTATTCTTGTTCAAGTACCTATTCAAAGATATAAACATCACTCATTAAAAAAAAACTTTATTCTCCAGCTTATAAAAACCTTTACAATCTTCTATGTAGAAAAACTCGTTTAACAGCTATTCTATAATACCACAACTTTAATACTACGTTAATTTTAACTTTTTATACGAGATACGTAAATGCACACCTTTAACTTTTTTCACATTTTTATCGTAACTAATCAATAAATTTTCATTTTTCCCTATTACCAATAACGATCAACATTTTAAAATACAACCTCCTATTTATAAATAAATTACACGATATTCAACAACCAT
>JABXWE010003863.1:0-89882 GCA_014611495.1 Limonius californicus
ATCAAACATTCATCTACTTTAATCCTTCTTCCTAGAATTTCTACAGCCGATAAATTAATATTAAATATATAAATAATATAAATAAATTATTATTATTTAAAATTAAAATACAGATGAGTAACAAGTTATAACACCGAGTCTCGCGCCTTAGTGTCCCGCGCCCTAACGGTCGGCGCCCTAATGTCCACGCGCCCTAGTGTCTCGGCGCCCTAACGGCCAGCGCCCTAGTGTCTTCGCGCCCTTGTGGCTGGCGCCCTAACGGCGGCGCCCTAACGGCCGCGCCCTAGCGGCCGCGCCCAAATGTCCTAGACCGAATGTAATCTACCATCGGATATTTGTACCTATTTCTGATAAACCCTGTATAGTAAGTGTGCAAGCATATATTATCTGTGTAATTTACATAACGAATTATATATATATGAAAAGGGTCTCTATATATTGTGTTTGATTTGATTATTTTGATCCATATAGCTCCGCTACTACATCAGTGGCATAATCCATATACAGGAGAATCCCACAAGTCGCTAATTAGTTTCCATTAATATATGACGATTAACTAACAATTTCACTTTACAGGCTTTCCTCATTATTTCAGGGCCTTTTAAATCTTGCTATTTCATGACGAAACAACGAATACTCCATATTATAAGCGGCATTATTAACTATTAAAAAAATAATATTACTGTATTAATTTGGTTTAAAACGTCCTGTAAAGTGCGCTGAGATTTTAAAAATTTCTAGACTAACAACTAAATCTAGTACTGTATGGTCTGGGTTTAAATAAACCACGAACAAATTGTGGATATTATAATAATTCGGTCCTGCAATTTTGTTCTATGTTGGTAGTTCAGTTTTGTTTGGAAATTTATGTGCTGTGATTTCGATAATTGGAAAGTTGTTTTAATATCGATTATCATGTTCTCGATTATATTATAGAAAAAAAATATAACCTCAAACTTTAAATTAGGTTCTGGAATCTACTAGATTGGGTTTTTTAATTAATAAAGTTCGTAGCTGGATATTTAGTTCATTGTGTTCATCATATGCCTTGAATCGGCAGCTGCCAGACAGTCACGTAGAGAAACAATTTGAACGGTCATCGAAAAAAGGACATTGTTAGTAACCAAAAAAGATGAATTTAAATTCCGTCGTAAAATTTGGAAATTGTTTTACTTTAGTGTCCTCTTATCACTACGTACAACTCTTTGGTTTCGTCCAACAAACCATCAAATTATACTTTACCCTAACTAGAATCAAACAACCCATAACAATCAAGTGGGTATCCTATTTCATTAAATATTATAAACGGACTATTAATATTCAATGCAATCACGCTTGCCCGGTTGGGAACTTTCCAAACGGTCCTTGCATTGTTATTCAAATTCTAAACACTAAGCTGCAAATCATTAAGTTAATAGAGAATATGCATTCATTATGCATTGCTGCAATTCATCCATAGGGCACTGGTAATATGTGTCTATTACCGGTCATAATGATCAATTTATAACATAATAATTACATCCGCACGAACGCCTATTTGACAATATCCCCCGGATTTAATAGTGCAAGTAGCGCAAATTAAAACTGCGGCTATTCTGTCTACAGCCCTTATTTCAAAAGTTGCAAACTAATATACAGTCTAGGATAAAGCCCCGGGGTGAAGCAGAATATAAAATTTTAAAATCTTTCAAATCAATAAAAAAGAGTTACGAAGTAACAAAATCAATCCAGGTATAATACGTCTACATCCGAACCAACAGGGTGTTTTAGCTGAGGAAACTTTGCACAGAATGAAACAAGGTAGAGATTCGTTAGAAGTCTCTGATTTGATCCGTTGTAATCAGTTTTAGAATCACCGCGAAGTCGCAATGAAATCTGCTCGAGCACACCATGCCTGCCAATATAATGATAATTAAAAGCGATTTCATTCTGCAAGCGCTTTCTTTAATCACTCTTTCGCGGTTAAGGGAAATTACAGGCATTCGATCAGTTTTTATTAAATTCAAAGGGATTCGCCCCACCGTTCGTTTGAGGTGCAATTTAATTGCAGATCTCACCTTATTAATTACGGCGCTAAATTAATCTTAATTAAGCGCGAGTTTTAATTAAAACCCATTAATCAACCTAACTGATATATAAATTGATAAAATTGAAACGATTCGGGCCGTTTGCATTCGATGCGCCACGCTATAATTGTTCGTTTGGAATTCCGCACCTGGGTGCAGCGTAAATTTCAGTTTGTTTCTCAATTTGGGTGCATTTAGGAGCAAATTGAATCCATTTAATGCGCCCGCGGTGCTTGATGCCTGTTTACTTTTTTATTGGCATTTAACCGGAAGCTTTACGGAGGAACATAAATCCACCTGCTAGCAACAGGACCGAACTGGCCATAAGAATGGATCGATGACTATAAAACCTGAAAGAAACAAATTGGGCTCAGGCTCGAATTGAACTCAGCTGCGATTTTATGGTAACTTTCTGTACCATTCGATTGCTTAATAACTTAACAAGGAAGATATCTACGTTGATGGCTCATAGTGAAAAAGCAACTTTCTCATTAAATCCTCACATATTTTTGCAAATTTAGTGTTGTTCTTTCATACTTCATGCACCTTTGACAAGGAACCCTTTACCGTTTAAATACTAATTATTTAATTCAATTCTTTTAAACTTGCTCATCCTTTATCTAGATTATTTTCCGTTTTCCATTTTACTCCTTTTCTTCATCTTCTCCTGGAACTGGAATTGCCTTTCTATCACCATTTTAACATCTCATATGTGTAGTAATCATTTTCTTGTATTCCCACCTTATCATCTTCATGTTCCGCTTAACTGATTGTTAATCTTCCTTCCTTGACTAAGCATCATCTTACTGATCACCTAAAACCATGCTCTCTACACAGAACGTCTCTTTAATCTACATCCACCTTAATGCAGATGTGTACCCTTTAGCTGTGCTTCTCTCAGTCCATTATTTTCATAAACAGGCCTCATTTTGTCATCTTAATGTCCTGCTTAAATGTTGCTTTAATGGACGCCGTTAAATTAAATCTTACAGTAATGGATAACCCTCTTAACCTGTCATTTTCTTGAATCAAACCGCCTCGCCCTTGTCATCTTTACGTTTCATGTTGTCTTATATAGCTTTTAATCAAAGTCAGCGTCCTTAGTTTATGCTCCCCCTTTAAGTGTTCCTTCTCTTAAACCATCCATTATCATTTTAATGTCAGAATTGCCTTACTGGTGTCTGATTCCATACTCCCTTAACATAGTTTCCCTTTAATTTATAGCTTTCTGCCTAAAACTGTGCTTTCACTAATTCTTTCTTTCCATACACAACCTCCTCCCCCCTATGTCAGAGTGATGAATCACTATTTAATTGCTTCTTTAATTAATCTTAACAGTAAGTTACTGATTAGACTCTTACTTTACATACTTTGTATAATTCCCCCTACGATTTAACCATTGACTGTTCTTCATATTCTATTTAAGTTTCTGTTCTATCCACACCTTCTTAGTTGCATCCCATTCTCTATCTGCATCATTTTTCTCAAACCGTGTAATCTCTTCTTTTTAAACAGCACCTCACTATGTTACTATTTGAATGTTGTACGTTTCCCTTGATCACTTCTGAAAAAGTGACAAAAAATGTATACGAAATCGCATCAATGACGATTCAAAGATACCAACCCCAACCAAGTAAGAAGGGGTATCGGACGAGGAGATACTATCTCTCAGAAACTTTGCACGAATCTTTTGGAAGATGCCGTTAAGACACTGAACTGGGAAGCACATGGACTAAATATGAACGAGGAACGTCTATCACATTTAAGCTTTGCGGATGACATAATACTGTTCGCCAATAACATGCAAAAACTTCAAAAACTAGTTTTGGTGTTACACGAAGATACACAGAAAGTGGGACTGAGGATGAACATAAGTAAGACGAAAATCATGACAAATCGTAACGACCCTATACCAATCCAACTGAATATTATAGAAGTAGTAAGTTAATATATAGAATTCTTAGTTAGGGTGTACAATGGGCCATATGGCCTAAGTGCATAGAGATGCTTGGAAAACCGCGTCCTAGATCTCGCTCTTTCAAAGCAAGCAAGTTAATATATACATCTTTAGCAAAAATTAACAATGAACGAAAATCCGCAAAAAGAAGAACTAAATAGGAGAATAAGATTGGATTAAGCCGCATTCAGAAAATTGAGAGACATATTCCAGGCAAAATTCCAGCAACACCTGAAAACAAGGGTGTACAACCAATGCATCCTTCCCATACTCATCTATGCCTCAGAGACATGGTCACTTACAGAAACAGATTTAGAAAAGTTAAGGGTGGCACAGCGACGCATGGAAAGATCTATGCTTGGAATCAACCTACAAGATAGGATAACTAACGTGTGGATAAGGAATAGAAGAAAAGTGGAAGATGTGATAACTGGTATCGCCAGATTAAAGTGGCAGTGGGCTGCGCATCTAATGAGGAGACAGGACGACAGATGGAGCAGAAGGGTGATATAGTGGAGGCCGAGAACAGGGCAAAGATCACGGGGAAGACCTCGTACACGCTAAAGAGACCATATCGACACAATCGCCGGAATATGGTGGATGGGAGATACAACAGATCGTGAAAAATGGAAGCAATTTGGGGAGGCGTTCGTCTAACGATAGCACATTATACGCTGATTTATAAACTCGTTAATGTCCATAGGCCTCATAACGGGATAATGTAGATATGTCGATGAATAAAACCACAGTCGAATCCCACAAAATAGATGATGATGATGATGACGATGACGTCTTCCTTTTGCCAGTCTGTTCTTCTCCGTTTCGTAATCTATGCTTCCTCTGTAACTTCAGCTTATCCATTAACGCCACCCCCTTCGTCATCTTAATCTTACATGGCTTCCAATCTGAGCGGGCTTGTCGGTGTTTCTCCCTTTTATTGTTCTTTCCCTAAAGAATTCTTTTATTACCTTAGTATAACACATAATCCACTCTCGTTAACTATTTGAATCACTCATTTTACCTTAATGTATATTCCCCCCGTGTACTCAACCTTCATGATCTTTAAGACTCACTGAATTGAGAACTGATTGATGAATTGCCTCGCTAAAGCTATCCTTTCTTTAATTTCCATTCCACTGAACCATTTTCTATGTCATTTCCCTCAATTTATGGTTAGGGCATACTGCCCTTAAAGTGACTCTCCTGAATCGTTTCTACTTGGTCCTCCCTTTTTAACTCTTCCTTAATGTACGTCTTGCTTCTTTAACTTTTGTGTTTGTTTGGAATATATACTGCTCCCTCCCAATTTATGGTCTCATTTAACGATGATTTGCAAATCAACGCACCCCTTCCATTAATCTACGTATATCCTCATTAACTACATAATTTACAGTAAGTATTACAATTCATGCTACCCTTCATTTTTCTTAAATGTCCTTTTTAATATTCAACTTAATTGTGTTGTTTGTGCAGCCTTTATATACTCATTCTTTAATCCATCTCCTCCTTAATTTGCCCCATTTTAGATTTTATAATTTATATTTCATGTATTAATTCCGTAATACTGGACTTCTCAAGCTTAGTTTCCCCTTAAGCTTAAGCTATAACTTCCATAATTTAAATTTCTCCTCTCGTTCTTAAGCTGACTTTCCTTCAAATACCCATTCAAACGGTTTGCTCTGATTTATTCGACTCTTCTTTTTCAGCTTAGCGAAAACTTCAATTTATCCCCCCCCCTCCCGCATTACAATGTAGTTGAAGCTCTCTTAATACAGTGTCGGCTTTTAATTTTTATTTCCCTTAGCGTAAGTTATTCTTATGATTATTGTAAAATTTATGCTTGTCCTTAATTCATTTTCCCTTAATTTATTCGGCTTAATTTTACCGCCCATGGTTCGTGCACAAATTCTGTAATTAACAGTTTAAACTGAAGGACGGCGCCTTCTGGCTCTTTTTGGTCTACGCCGTTCCTGATTCCAGACAAACTTCATGCAGGGGTGTTATTGTGTAATTAGGAGAAACAAGAGACGCAAAGTGATGTGTAAACTGGGGGTTGTTTAAAATAATTAAAGTTCTTTCCTCAATGCACCGACGTTAACGTTAGGGCTCTAAGTAATTTTTGAGCTTAATTATTTAGCCGTTTATTTTTGGATGGTTACGCCTCAGGTTCACATTATTTGCAGCTTCTACTGTGAAACTTTTGGAAACAGTATGCTTCAATTATAAAATATTACGATATAAAACTTGTTGATTGGTTTCCGACTCATCGGTAAACAAATTATTTAAAAATTAACTACCTTCGTATAAAAACTAGGTTCTACGTTACATATAGGTTTTAAAACAAATATTAAACTCTTGTAAATATGTGAGGATAGAATCTAAACTGCTTTCAGGTGGAGGGCATTATGCAGGAACATTACTGACCTGGTTTGTACAAAATGCAACTGTGAAAGGCGAAAAGTAGAAGGAAATTCAGCGCCGGTGTTAAACAGACGGAAATTAATTATCTGGCACCAATTTCCAAGTGCAATTACATTTTTAATTCGGATAGAGCATCGCGAATGCATTGCTACGTGCGCGTTTAAATAAAGTGCCTATTTTATTAACGGTTCAAGAAGCGCTTCAGTGCAACGGGATTGAAATCTATGAAGACGGAGTTAATTTAAATTAATTATACAATTTTTAATTTCTCTTTTTTTAATGTTGGAAGGTTTTATTATAAAGATATATAAAATGCATAAGTTTTGCAGAAGTAAAAGAAAGCTCAATTTTGCTGATTATTGTTAAAAAGGTGGTGAAGTACTGTTTTATACTGCTAAACGTGTCCTGAAACTGAACAGAACATTTAAAATTTAAGCACAAAGTTGTATTATTTTAGAATACAGCTGTAACAGAATAGCTAAAACATTTACTATCTGATTAAAACAAGAATGCAGTAATTGCAGTGGAAGCGACAACGAGCTATGCAACGAGATAACTACACTAAGACATCTTCGGAACACAAAATTTAAACTCGTATAATTATCATGCATAGACCCGTTTGAATTTTTGTATAATTAGAGTTCGTCTCCTTGCACAAAACAGCTATTCAGCATATCATTGACAGTCTTTTTTCGTCCCACTGCTGGGCATCGGCTTCTTCTTTGCCACGTCTTTCTCCTCAGCACTAGGATAGACATACGGGGGACTTACAGTTTAACGTCGAATCCGAACGACAAAAATTCTAGAGAAGGTTTTTGGAATTAAGATCCCACGGTTGCAAGCCGAATTGGAAAATTGTTATATTAGCAATTTACGTGAATATCGCACTAATACTACAGAGAAACCGAATTAATAGTTTTTTAAATGTTTTACGATACTAATTAAAGTACCGATTTTAAACAACCAACAATTAGAGAAAACCGTTTTATAAATAATAACCAAGCCTGGTAGATTTAAATTAAAAAATAACAGCTTATAATGGCTCAACATGTGAGCTATGCTCCACGATTTGTTTGTTCTAAAAGTTCTAAAATATATAAATAAGCTATTTTGAGATGTAATGGAACGTATTTAATGTACGTAGTATCTATTGTAATCATTTGCTGGCCCCATTCAGAAAAGAAACTGTTTAAAAAGAGACAATACTTTTATTCTAACACTACTATTAATTTTTATTCTAATGCTACTTTTTCTAAAGCTAAAGACTTAGAAGGATAATTCATCAAAAAATAATTGCTTTTCAATTCAAAATTCCTTATAAAAGTTCAGATGTTGAGCTCATACAATAAATGCAGTTGTTTCCGCCAATAACCGAAACTGTACAGTTACAGTGAACAATACACAACCTCATCTGAAGTCATGCTTCACTTATAACTTTTTAACCCAAGCTAACATTTCTAAAAAGTAACGCCAGATCTTTGCGATTGTACAGAGAACAAACTAGTTATTATAATCGGTTCGTTTTGAAATCTTTAAACAACCACGACATCATTTAGGAAGGTATACCACGCAATCCAGCTCTTAGGAGTTATTAAGCTATTTAAATTCTATTTCCATTTAATACGTCGTTCTTGTGTAAAGAAATATTGAACTTCAAATAATTAAAACTTCATAACAGGCGACACAGTAATACTTTATATTCAGGAAAACATTTTCTGGCATTTTACCAAATTAGTTGCAAGATTTTTCAGAATTTTTATTTTAGTTTTAGAAATGTTTATGTACCGAAGAGCTACAATTTAAATAGAATTTTTTTCAAGTTTAAGTTGAGATTATCATAAAACCTGACTTTAATTTGTCAGATAAAGTTCTACAAAAAAGTAATACCCTAGTTTTAAATATGTAAAAGTTAAGTGTACAAATGTTCTATTTCGTTATATACGAGGAGAATCAAAACATTCTCGGAATGATTCCTGTAGAAAAGTAATCCTGTTTGAGGTTACGTACGTCATAGAACAGTAGCATTAGAGTAAGGGTGCTGGTGGCCTTCTGCGCAAGTTCAGATAAGTATGTAGCGATAGTTCGATCTGCAAAAGTGTATGTTGTCACAATGTCAGAATTTAAACGGCGTTCAAACGTCAACATTCGTTATAAAAGCTTGAGCGTTTCAAAACCACTTATGGTGATAACGCTTTGAAATACGCTGCTTATGACTGGCACAGTCGATTGGGAAATGTTCCAACGTTTTTAGAAGATAAATAGACCGTTAGACCATCGACCTTAAAATCGACAAAAGGGCAGAAGCGTTCTATGTTTATGTTTGGGGTCGGTTACGTGATACTATTCTATGAAGAAGATCAGACAAATGGAAACAAAGATGGATCTTCACTAAGACAATGGAGCTTCTTAAACCGCTTAGATGAGGGCAGCCTTTTAAGTTTTTACAAAAAGTAGGAAAGAAAAACATTTTTTGGAACAAACTGCACTATCGCTTTTCAAAATATTCGCCTTCAAGATTTATACACTTTTGAATGTGTTCAAACTAATTCTCGAAACATTTTTTTTACTCTGAAGTTGGTATCTCTGAAACATGGTTTTTAAAGGCTTCAACAGCTTCTTGAGGTGATGAAAATCGCTGTCCACCCATTTTTTGTTTGACATTCGGGAACACAAAGAAATCGTTAGGCGATAGAACAGGTGAATATGGGCAACGATACATTAATTCGAAATTTTTCTCCTTCAAATAATCAATTGCTTGACGTGCTGTGTGAGACCTTGCATTGACATGACGAAAAATGATGCGACGTTTTAAGATGTTTTTCCTGATTTCGTCGATGACTTCTGGCAAATAAATTATTGTATACCATTCAGCGTTAACTCTTCTTCAATCCTTTAAAGGAATGGTTGCGACATGTCCAGTACAACCGAAGAAACAAGCGATCATTTTCTTGGAAGTGCTTAGTCAACGAACAACTTTTGTGGGATTCGGTTCATATTGGAACACCCAAACAGTGGATTGTTGCTTCATTTCCGGTTCATACGAATATATCCAAGTATCGTTACCTGTTACGATGTTCTATACGGATTTTGCAGTTCGTCGGTCGAATTTTTTGATCATTTCCTTACACCAATTAACACGAGCCTTTTTTTGAGCTTTGGTCGACTTATGAGGAATCCATTGGGTACAGATCTTTTTCACAGCTAAATGTTCATGCAAAATCGAATGTACTGCAGTCTTCGATATGCCTAAGGATGTCTCTATCTTCCTGTAAGTCGCATGCCGATCTTCTTCAATCATGTTGCACATAGTATCGATTTTTTTGGAACAACAACCGATTTTGGCCAACTTCACGAAATTCATCACTGACGGACGTACAACCACGACGAAATTCTGCAAACCAATTGTAAACATCTTTTCGGACGGTGCTTCATTACCAAAAGTCGAACGAAGCTATTCTATTCATTGTTGTTGAGTTAGGCCTTTACTAAAATCGTAAAAAATCATCCAACGAAAACATTCACGTGAATTTTCCATTTTCCACAAAATTGCTCTTTTTTAAACGCTCACTGTAAACAAACTACTCAGTAAATTTGTAAGCTGCTACTGTTTTCACAATAACAAATATCAAATTTTACAAAAATAATAATGACACCTCAATAGCGCTACCTAGTGGTCGTTTGTAAAAACTTAAAAGGCTGCCCCCATACTGCGCACAGAAACCACACCATTTGATGATTTAAATTATTCTTGGCGGTGTGAGGGCAAGCATGGTCGTGGAGAAACCAAACAGAACTGTGTCTTCTCTTCCGTTTGTTCCTGATAGCCCGCTTAACTTTATCGCGTAAAAGTATCGAATGTAGTGTAACAGCACTGCATGGTTGCACGTTTCGAGTCAGAAATGAAACTTAAAAGGTTACCCTCGTATTACAGGGCTTTATAGCTCACAAAAAATTACTTCATACCTCAGCCACCTTTTTCGCTAGATCTGATTCCAGAAGATTTCTGGCTGTTTTCTAAACATAAAATTGGACCAGTGACTTTTTTGCGTCGGTGGAGGCAGTCAAGGCAAACGCTAGGTTAGGTCTGAGAACCAGATCAAAAGAAGGATTTATAAGGTGTTTCTAACAGTAGCAGTAATGTTGACGTAAATGTGTATCTGTGAATGGAAGATATTTTGAGAGTGATTAAAGTTATTACCACGTATTTGTTTTAAATTAAAATTTAGGAAAAACTTTTTATACTACGTCATATTGTTAACTTTGCCGTAAGTTCAAAATCGTTCTAAAAGTCAACAAATGTTTTCTTTGCAACTTCATATTCAGATTCTTCATTAAATAAGGTTAGTAAATTAATGATAATAAAAATCCAATCAAATTTTATTAAGATGCGGGCGAGGAGAACTGAAGAATGATTGGGAATTTATATCAGCGATGCTTTGAATTTACCCTAAATTATGCACGTACGCCGAAATTTATAACTTGTTTTGACGTCTCATATGTCGTAAATCTTGGTTTTGCTCAGTGATATTAGTCTCACATGGCTCGTACCACTCCCGTTGACAATCTCGGGAATCTGGGGAGCAGAATGCACTTCCAGAGACACTAACGAATAAAAAGTACACCGAGTTTTATTAAATTCGCGGCCCGAGGGAACATGAATATCTCTCCGCAAAAAATCGCGAAAAGAGTAAGTTTCAGAAGTTTAGCTAAGTGAAAAATCGTGAAGCTCGGAGGAAGAGTTTCCTCGCGCATTAGTCCCCTTTGAAAAGTGGAAACTGCATAAAGCTGATTCAGAACTCGATCTGGCATTAGTGCGATGCAATATTTGACAGAATGGCAATGCTACTGGTAATTAGTAATTTGAAACACGATTCTGATACAGTTTGTATCAATTAGCGTCATGTTCGATTAGAGTTTTGTACGATGGGGCTATTAATTTGATATTTAATTAAGTAGGCTTGCTCTGGATCGGGTTCCGGTTTCAAACTGTTTTTAGGATGGTAAACATGTCGAAACTGAACCGGGTAAACATTAGTGCATTGTCGTTTTGTGATCGGACGTAAAAGCGGAGTCTTCAAAAGATTGAATATCATAAGCATAAGCATAAGCCGTATGTTATTAAAATTTATGTTCTCTATAAAGCTGGAGTTGCTAGAAAAGTTTACTATCTTTAATGAAATACCTAATACGGCTCAATTTTCTGCAAGATGAATAATTTCGTCATAAAAGGTACCTAGGAGAGGATTAAAACCGTGGAAAACCCCGCTCCATCTAGTCTGCGTCCTAGAAAGTTTGTTATGTAGAAAATATGAAACTTGGTTATAAGATTAAATTTTTTCTAGATTTTTAATACAGCACACCAAAAATCTGGATTCGGAAAGTAGACGTTTTATTTTATATTCGAATTCAAGGTTCACATTAAACAAAAGTAGTTCCCCTAATTAATTATGCTCAAAAACTAATACTACTTACAGTCCGATACTGTGATCCTAGTGATTTGTCCACGTCTAGTTGGAATTTTCAAAATGGATCCAAACTTGTGATTTATTGGCATTCCGAAAATATCCAATACTTTAATATACAAGTATTTCGAAATGATAATGCAAAAATCAGCTCGTAGGCCAGGTTTCCTCTTAAGCCTAATTTTTAATTTCTTTATTACTGTGTACTTGATATTTTATATTCATATTTGAACTTCAAATTATAAAAATACTTCCTTAAATCTAAGCAATGTTCCTTAAAAGTTTTTGAAACCCAGAAGTCTTTGAACTCAATTTTCAAGTTGTGTGTTGTGGAACGTTTTGAAATTTGTATAATTTTCAAACCAACAGTGAATTCCATTGTAGGCCATTCAGGTCGAATGTAATATAGGAAAATCCTAAATGTAAGAAAATTTTGAAAATACTGAAAATATTTAGAATTGTGCGGTAATGTTTTTCCTTTTTATCAATATATTCAGATTGAATTAGTTGAACTGAATAATAAATATATTAAAACTTCGAATTCTTTCTCAATTCGTATTTGAGGTTTCCGAAAATGTATACAACTGAATCGAAATTAGGATAATCCACGAATTATGACTGTCAAGTTCTGAATTTTAAAAGGTGATTTTGAAAACTTTTTAAGGACAGACCAGCGGAATCTGCAATTCTAAAAGACTCCTTGGAATATACATATTTATATTTTAAAAGTATAAATCTATTATATTCTTTGAGGCTTCTCAGTGCTCTATTCACTCTGAAGATGCAAGCAGCAATGTCTTGCGAAACTTTAGTTTGTATGGGTTCACAAACAGCTAACAGGCATACGCCGATTAAGTATTATTGTCCTGGCAAACAAAATACATTAAGATCAAATCCTTGTCCGCGCCAAGGTTTAAATAATCTAAGCACACGGCCCTGTTTAGGTAGGCAGGGCCTACGAACAAATATTGCTCAACTTATAGAGCAAATGCTTGTAAAGGCAGACAAGCTACAGGTCGGCCCTGACCTGATAATGCTGGGTGTAGTTCCCAAATGACGACGCGGTCTAAGCCAAAAGTAAATTGTAATATTGACAGTATAATTCTATTCTTAGGCATGTATGACACGGCACAGAATTTTGTTCAAAAAGTATTTTAAAAAATTCTGTGCCGTGTCATATAGCAAAATTTTGTACAAAATTCTGTAGCTCGTGCTCTAAAGTCCACAGAATTTTGTTCAGGAACAACGTCAAACCGATACGCAAACGAGCACTTTCTAGTGTTCATCAATGATCACAGAGGGCAAAGACGTAAATGTTTTACCACGTATACAACCTTATATCTCTTAAGCTAGCCATTCTGCACAAACTTAATATAACGTATAAACAAAAAGAATCTTCCCGAAAATGCAAAAGTAAACAATTATTATTAAACCTTGATAGACTTCTTCAGTATCTACACTAACATGAATGTTTTGACAGTTTTCTCACAGATGTCAACATAATTTGCACCTATTTTGATTTTTGTTTACAGAATTTTGTACAAATTTCTGTGCCGTGTAATTCGTGGTTTTCAAAATTGTGTACAATATTCTGTGCCGTGTCATACAGGCCTTAGTGTCCAAATTATGGAATATGTAATTTTCTTTAAATTCTTTAATTTTTTAAGTGTTTACAAAAAATGGTACAGGACTATATTAATCGTTATTTTAACTTGTGTGACTACTATAATTCTATTAAGAAATAAATTATGATATCGAAATGGTAGTTATAAGCTTTGTAAATATGTGTAGCTGCTACCTAGTGGCGTAAATACATATTTTTACCTTTAAGATCTCGTCGTTACGATGCTGCTTTTACACAAAAGTACGCTGTAAACTGTATTTTATTTCTATTAAACTTGTTGGATACATACAAATGCATACGAAGGTGGGCCTAATTTTATGTTTAGCTTTTATTCTGTGTGGTGTGAGATAACGGAAACGTTAAAGCAGGTTGAAACAATACGGAATTCATATTTACTAAGCTCTCTACTTGATATTTCAAAATATAACCGTAAATGAGTACTGTTTTTCGTTGTCAGCAAATCGATTCACGATTATCCACAGATTTTATTTATCAACTTCTAAATATAACCAGCTTTGGTTACAAAACCAACAGGAAAAATAGCTTCAATTGATCAAGTTGTGTATACACCACAGGAACAAAGTTGGCATCACGTGCGAAGATTGTGACAGGTAATAAACTTTCGCGGGTGTCGTGTATCATACACCATTTATTCCCACTGAAGAAGATGGCTTAGTAACCGAAACGTGCTTAAAGGTGTTGATGCAAAGCTGATATGTATTCGCAAAATAAACTCTCTATAACATAGACTTAGAGGGTGGTTTAAATAACTTTTACCATAATACGGTTTTGAATCTATAGTAGCATCGGGAACGATCTAACATCATCGTTGATGTTTGTATTAGTGTAAAACAGAAGAGTAAAATAAGTTCTTCAAATCCAAACAATGTTGAACAAAAACCTAGAAAACCCTTTGGTTCCAAAATCGCATAAGAATTCGTAAGGCGGCCTCTTTCTCCGACTCCGACAATTAGTGAGAGGAAGTTCTACTTGTTAATCCTAGGATTTTAAACGTCAGTATCAACGTTACACTGTAGCCTAGCATATAGGATTTACATAAAGGATTTTCTATTTGTGTAATCAGGATTTTAAAATCAATCTACATTCCAATTAGAATTTCAAAGTAATACGCAATATATTTTTAACTCTTTTGCTAAAATTAGCGTTGGTTGATTGGATTCAAAGTAGGTATAGTAGATATTATAAAATAGTACATACTGACAATTAAATCCCGAATTGTCTATGTAGCTTTTCCTCGATCGAATCATATTATTGCAATTTCGAATTTAGGCTTATGCCACTATAACTTAAAAGAATTTTATCAATGTGCTAAAATAATAAACCAAAAATCTTCGTTTCATTTAATAGACTGTCTGTTTAACCAAATTTATAATTCGGACTTTACATTTTGAATTGTGTTTAAAATTATATGAAATGTGTTTTAAATCAACGTTTTAATATTTTAAAAGGTTCTGAAATTCTAAAAACCGTTAGAGTGATTAAGGGTTGAATAATATTTGCAATGAAACAGATCTGGTGGTTGAATAAATTTGATGTTTTACACGTATTTATTCGGCCCGCAAATCCCATTTCGGATTTCCAGAAATGGCAATTGAATAACGATTCCAGGACATCCTGATTTATCAATATTGAGAAATGCGAACATTTCGGCGTTTGATATAATTCTATTTTGTAATTTCTATTTTGAAATGTATTTCAGTTTCAAAATATTTCGACGATAATTGCAATTCCTATTATCAGACTCTGCGTTTTGGGATTCGTTATCGTTTTGAATATAATTACTAGAGATGAAGACGGAAACCGAACTGTAGGACATAATATCTATCTGAAAATGTTATTACAAATGTTGTGGCTGCATAGTTTCAATGGAATTTTGTTGTTGAGCAGGATTTCACAGTATATGCAATGCGTTTTTGTGATCCAGTTTCATATTGACTAGGATTGTTCTCATGATGATTATCTATTCAAAAAAGTTATGGAATTTAAGAAATACAAAATGCCAATTGAATTAGGAGATTATCAAAAATGTAGAGTCGCTTCACTTAGTGTATTTGTGTTTTATACTAACTTGGTTTTAGCATGTTAAAATATCAATTTTTTTTATAAAAAAGTATGACTATAAGCCGAACGAGTTATCTGTATAATATTTTAAGTTCGATAATCGCAGGGCATCCAAATTGATTATAATGTGACGAAGCTGGAAAAAGAATAAAAAAAAGATCAGAAAAATTATTTTAATATCATTTTCACGGATAGTTCGTTTCTTAAAAGGCACTTTGCACTGTTCCGTTTCTCACTGTATATGTATATTCCACAAAAAAATCAGAAGAATGTAATAAGAGAAAAAAACAGCTAATTTATTTAACAGATACACCAGAGAAAAATTAAGGAAATGCAAAAATCAAAAATATGTGCAGTATTATGTTCTAACAAATTATGTCGATAATGAAACCATTCTTGTTAAATGAATTTCTACAGTCTCTACATAGGTGAGTTATTTTTTAAGGAAACTATCAAACAAAGCGTGGAACGTAGCCCACGGGTTCACGTAATTGACTTATTATTGGCTTAATCCGGATGATATAGAAAAGTACCATCAACCTACACATAAGAGTAGATCACATGAACAACAGAATAAGAACCGTTAAGTTATTAATATAAATTATTCGTAAAGATATCGAGGCGGTTGTCGGGTAGAGCTCAGCGATTTAGACGTCTACGGTGATGGTCTGGGGTTCATTTCCCAGTACCGGAACATCGTATTTTAACCGGCCGTTCTCTCTTGCAAGGCAATGGCAAACAAGCGAGGTATTCTGCCTAGTAAATCATCATTAAAGTAGCCGTGATTCTTAGCTACGTTCAGTTGTGGGTCCTTTATATCTGGGACAAATGACGGCTGATTGCAGGTTCTCGTAGAAGGCCGACAAGCCAGCAGCTTACGGAAATCGAACTCACCTTTACTGTGCCTTCGCCTGTATATAAAGCTTACAAAGTTCATGCACACAATGTATTAAAAATACACAGAAATAAAAAATATGGTGATTGTTAAGACAAATATAATTCTACTGTTTGAAATTGGTAATGCATATAGTACAAGAAAAATATCCAAAACGGTAATAATTGTAGTTAATCACAGAGGGAAGATTGAACGTTCAAATAATATAGGCTCGCCGCCAGTGGCTTGCGGCATTTACTTTAATGAACAGATCTATACAGCCAGTGACTTTCGAGTTTACAGAAATTTATTAATTTTAATCTAAACGAATAATAAAACACTGGGCAACTGAAGGTTGCCTCACTTTTAATATTACTAGTAAGTTAAACTGTTCTATTTCCTAGTCTTTAACGAAACACTGATAAACAGGGAAAAACAAACACTGTGTAGTATATTGGCAAGTTTTACCTTAGTTTTCTCTTCGGTAGGCAATAGAGAGAGGCACAGTTGGGGCGTTCCTAAGTTCTGGAAGCAGCAAAAATTTATAGGCACGCCTCTGAAGACTGGATCACGAGGGAAACACAACGCTATGGGCCAGGATTTTCTTTGAGAACAGAAAAACGGGAAATCTCCGCCGCTGTATAGGATGATCACCTGCAACGGCTCAGAGGACTGTCACGGGGTTGAAAGCTTCTATTCCAACACAAGTCGAGAGAACAAATTCACTGAATTGTCTTTACAAAAAGCTGACACTCTGCTAATATATTTAATTCGACACAAGTCGAAGATTTTTTTGCCTAAGGCAGAAAACGAACCGATAAATGCATTTAGCAGAAGAGAGCGGCCAACAACCCGGTCTCCAACAATCACGATCGTTCACTCTCAGAGGCTAGCTAGTCCACTGACTTCTCCCTGCCGCAAAACACCCACCCAAACGAAATTGTTCTAGAATAAAATACTTGCACGTGCGACTTTCGGCTAATCTGCAAGCGAAGAGTTCCAAGAACTGCCTTTGGTCGGCATATCCAGACTACACAAGTACGTCAAACGGAACAGATGGGAACTTTCAAAGGCATTGCAAAAGTGACCTCCCATAACTTAATCCTTTAAAATAATGAAAATAGCAATTGACCCAAGGGCGGCAATTAAAATAAAACTTTAATTTCTCTGAAGAGGCAAAACTCAAACGATCATAACAGCAGGCATAGGAGAAAAGATCGATGTGTATCTTAAAAGACAAAATACTCAAACAAGAAGATAAATATATCCATATAGCTATACACATATAGTAGGTTATACCGTCGATAACAACATAAAAAACCAAATAAAATAGATGTAGTTTTGTGTACATAGTATAGGAATAGCATACAATCAATTACACAGGCGAAGAACATGTTCGTGATAGAACTTTACTGGTATCGTATATTAATATGTCATATGCATTTATTCTTTGTGATGATAGTAATTTAGTAGTGGACGCTTGCTTGAATCTGCTATACCATCTCAAACTGAATATGATTATCAGGAAATAAACTGGGGGATTAATTTTAGAAATCAGTAATATCTTCTGCTGCCCCTTCTTATCAGCAACCCCAGTTGAACCTCCTGTAACAATTACTTACGTTTAATTTTGTGATACTGTAGAAATACAGGGGTGATGATGCGCTTGGATCGCTAATACTACTGTTGTAAAGTTTTAACCGTCTCTAGGTGAAAACTTTGTCGAACCACCCTCTACTCTAGAGGGTACTATCTTTAAGCTCGTGTCAAGGGAAGAAAAGGTCCGAATTATTTCTATATGTTCAAAACAGTTTTTAACAAGACGCCAATAAATACTTTCGGTGCCTAAATCGCTTTACGAATTCATAAGACAGGCGTTTCCCGTCCTATATCCATATTTAATATTCGTTTTCGGGCAGGCAAAAGGGATAAGACCCTGCAAGTGAAACATTGATTACATTGGGCTTCGGTGTCCTGGAAACGAAGTAACACTTAATAGGCAGGTGACCGGAATCATCAGCAGCAACGTGACAGGACTAACGCATGTGTCCTAAGCGTCCCTTCACGTCTAACCATTAATCCTGAAAGACAGGAGCTCGGTCCTTAGGACTCTCTGCCACGAATGCACCTTCGCGACAAGGACAAATGAAATACGGTTTTTGTATTTATTGCCGCTCACTGTTCCTGCTCTCTGTAAATATTATGATGTATCACACCTCTGACAACAATATAAACCGAAGTAAAAGACTAAGCAGGCCTCAAACATTATAAATGATCGCGATCCTTTAAGGACAGCGAAGGGTTGCGTGCCGCTAGATGAAGCCCAATGGCCGTATTTTAATTTTTAGAGCTGTTTACTCAGTTGTGTACATAACAAAGAAAACCATTCCTGTGACCTCTTTTCGGCTTGAAAACCCAAGTAAACGGGGATTGTTGCATTAATAAAATTGCCCCCGAATTTCAGTTTACTGTGTATTTACCCTTCAATGTTCCTGGCACTGAAGGTTGGGTTTGGGTAGGTTTTTTAGCCCGCGAAATCAGTTTTATGGGGAGTATGAAATAATGTAATGTTTCTTCTAGTGTTGTATCCAGTAATACCATAAAAAAAGAATAAAAAGTTTCTTTCTCCTCCCCCATAATTCGCATTAATGCCCTCCTTTTGTGAAGGGCCGCAAGAAAAAAGTTTTATACGTAGTAATTCTGCACGCAAACCCTGAAAATAGGAACGCATTGCGAGTTTATAAACAGTGTTTGGCATTTTTGCAAAAAAAAAGTATTTTATTTAATTTCACCCGAACAGTTTTATTTTGGCGGGTTTTGGATTTATGGGGAGACAGCCCTCGCCCCCGTCATTGCGGCGCGGGTATTAAATACCAGTCTAAGGGAATATTTATTGCCAGCGTTATGTTGGTAACACCCTAAATTAACGTATGTACGCCAACTATTCATCTTGTACATCCAAACTGCTCAGCAATTCCAATTTCGCTGTTGAAATTAGCATTTCGCGAAATAAACATCCGGCACTTAAAAGTTCTGCAAATCGTTACGCCCGGCGTTATTAAATGAAGTGTATTATAGAGTTTTTAACTTTCACACTGGTTGACATTTCCTCAGAGACGCCGGGACGTCAGAGGACGCTATTAAATTCTTTCCGGCTGCGCTCGCTGGATACAAATATTTTCGACAAGACGCTACTGGCTTCGGGCTTAATATCTTAACTTTTAAGTTTGGGCGGCTTAGAAGGATTGTAACTTTGACAGTGTGTGACACTTATTGCTGTTTTCCTTCGGGATGCACAAATTAAAACTGGCGTCAACTTTAGTTTACGTTCTACTTACCTATGTGCTTCAGAACAAAAATTGATATTGCCAACTCCAGATACATATTTCCAACAATCATTAAGTTATATAATCCTTGAGTTCGTAAATTTGCTTGATTTGATATGACAATACCATAAATACATATTTTTTATTATTAAAACAATTAGTGAGTTTGGTCAGCCGTAACAGAATAGGATATATGTTTTTCCAAAATGTTCACCAAACCAGGCTGCTTCAATATTACCAGCGCATACAATATAATATTTATGTAATCTCAAAATAACTTTTTTGAATCCTCAAAATATTTCATAATAGTCTCAGTGAACTAGGTCCGCCCCAATACACAATGGCGGGGACCTCGATGGGGCAGTGCAACCAAGCGCCGTCAGTCGAGGTCATAGTGAAATGCGGTTCAATCGGCCGCGTGGTCAACACCCGGCTCAGGCGATCGTATTTCACTTAGTTAAGTTTAGGGTGCATGTTGCATGAATGGTTAGTATGTAAGGGACGCCCACACCCCCCTGAAGTAATGCAAAAGGGGGGGTTTCCAGGGGGGGTAACGGTAGTATGAATGTCAAAAGAAATATATATACAATAATAGCAAGAAATGTACATCCAAAAACTAATGCGATTATGATATTTTCCATAGGAAAAATTAAGGTAAATATTTACTTCATGCATAATTTCTATAAATCTTGTTCCTCTCTCATTAATTAAGTTAGTTTTGCGAGAAGTAGCATACAAAAGAACTTATTCTCAAAAAAGGAACACGAACAGTTAAACAATCAAATTATTTAAAACTACTACAGTTTTATTATATTTTCAGAAGCATTTTAATACGTTAAATGAGATTAGTTCGTGTCATACACTATATATTAAATATGTATACAGAACAGGAGGTAACATTTTATTACAACTAAAATTACGACGATTTGCACATAAACTATGAAATATGTAAGTTATCTAAAGCCTTTATAATTTTTTTTCTTAAAATACTCTAATAAACTGATGTTGGTCCGCTGAAAACAGCATACTACATGACTTTTTTTTATTTGAGCTAATATTTATGACAGCGAATGTAACTACGACATTTTCAACACCTGCAATAAAATAATGATGTTACTTAAAACTTTTGTAATTGTTTCAATCCTGCAGTGGTGTCTTTTTATATACAGGGTGTCCTTTAAATACCTTAAAAGCTTCAGGTAGCACTCTTCTGTAAGAAATACAGTCCTCAAAAACACTAACACGAACTTCCTATAGTGCTTAGTTTCCTCACACGAGACACTTAAAGAATATTATACTTGGCAACGTTGACGATGTCTTTGCATTTATGGAGAATTTAATTAGTAGGCCGACATTACATGATTAGATTTTGACAAATGTCGAAAAACAAAATTTCTACTTTTCATCACAATACCATGGCCTTGCACTGTTGTCAAATGTAGTATTTACGAATTTATAATTTTTAACAGTACTTCCAGAAGAGCAACTAGAGCGTCAACTCAATATTAATCTTTACATAATCAAGTGGCAGTCAGTCACTTATCGGCAGATACGTGCAACATTAGAGTTCACGTTATTGTTTCCATGAAATTCTGTTTTAAAGATATGAACTTTAACACTCTCGTACAAGAAAACTAAGCTCCAAATACCTACTTTTTTTTGAAGATTTGTATTAAGCATTCTTAAAGGAAAAATTCTACCTGAAGCTTTTAAGGCATTTAAAGGACACCCTGTATAAAGTCATATTACCACTCTTTACACTGTCTACCGCTCTCTGCAGGGTTTCTTTCAAATAAGACGGCTTTCTTCCCTTATTTATGTAATTTCGCACCATTTTTCCGCAGCTATCTGTGGGCAAATACAAGGTTACACTTCCCCAAGTATATTGGGTTACACTTCCCCATACAGAGCTTTTTAAAGGGTAAGTGTAACCCATCAACTAACATAACCTTTCTGGTATTTCACAATAAATTCATATACGAGGCATGATTAATACACTCAAGTATATCTTACTTCTAAGAGATTATTTCCCAGAAACAAGAATACCTATTTTTTACAGTTGCCGATTCGCTTCACTATACAGCTTGCAGATAGATTTAAAAAACACACGAAAATATTATGACACTTGCTGCAGCACAATGGAGTAATGTCAACGGTCGGTAATCATTTTACCGGTAACTTTAACTAACGTTCTTACATGAATACTAGATGGCACGGCGATATTAAAGCCACGTTCAACAATTTTGAGCGTGGTTTACACTTTCCCCGGTTCACCTTACTGTTTGAAACCTAGCAAAACTGGACTTCTCCAACTTTAACTTAATTTTAACCTAACATTAAGCTAATTAACTTTATGCTTTCCCAAATGAACTAAATTATTTGTTATGAAAAAAACAAGTACCTACATGGTTGGCTAATGAGAGCCGATACAAACAGTCACACCAAAGTGAATACATTTCAGCTCTTTTTCTTCTATGCTGCAGTCTTTGTCTAAACATTAAATACCGTTGGCTTTTATCTAAATTTGATGTAATTGGGAGAGGTGGTGGAAGTGCCGATGGAGGTTCAGGCACATCCAGTCTGGAAGAGCCACCTGAATTGAACACCTGCAAAAAAACCAATTAAAAGAAATTTAAATAAACCAACCGAACACACGGCACCTCCAAAATAACATCAAGGATGTTTGTGTTAACTTTCCATGGTACAGCGCCAAGCTGATTAAGGGAATCAAGTGATGGATAAATATCATTAGGTACAGCTTCCATTAGCCTCTGCCTCTGCGAGGTAGCTTGCGAAGGTAATCGTACCATTTCACATGGAGCAACAAGATATCCGCCTGTAGACACAGTAGTCCAAGGAACGGGTGGACAGCGCATAGGAACTTCATTTGTAGGAAATGTTAGCGTCTCTGGTACTGAAGCACGGTACAATTTAGACAATACTGGATGAGGCTTCACCTCCTCCTTCACTATATGTCCTTGTGTCCGAAAAATTGTGTAGAAGCCAGGTAGATAATTCCTGAATATAATTCAGTTACATTTTGCTTATGCGTTTCTTCATTAACTTACTTATGTATAATTTTGGTCCTCATAACATTGACATCAACTTTTAGATCGTGCATAACAATGTGGTACAAAAATTTTCCAATGTTTTGTAGTACTGTAGGAACCCACGGTTGATGATCTGACGCTATTGTCGCTCCCTCACTTTTATGTGAATACTCTGCCCACTGCCAACACTGTCTTGTGTTTAAATGGTCAATGTGTGTTGGAACACAATCTAACTGAGTGCGTGAATTAGCATACAGATCACAATAATCCCCATGAACTTTCAAAATCTAGAACAAAATTGTAAACCCATATTTAACACATGTTGGGGAAAAGTTAGAAAATTTTTTGGGAAAAAAGCTAGTTTTTGTTAAATACTTTTTGCTCATGTGAAAAGTCTACAATACATGACATGAATTTGGTTATATTAGCAAAACTATAACATTTTTACTGTTAGAACGACGTAATAAAAAAAAATAAAAATGTTTTGTGATAAAAATATAACTCACTGCATTTTTGAAAAACTGGTACATCACAAAATAACTTTTAACTTTGTACTACTTTCCCTGTCTAAGCACCTTGCTCTCTGCTGGCACTGCAATTACAGACAATCCTTTTAGTGATTATATAAAAAAAAAACCTGCCCAAACAACTGAATCATACCGATCTTGAATTATTGTAATACTCTATTGGGAAGATGTTTCTACCAAAGAATTACAGTGAAAAAAACGAGTTCAGGAAGGCCTAATATTCAACATATGTAAAAATAATTGTGAGGCGTGAACTTAAAACTTTTACTTATAGAACTGTTAGTTTTTTTAATGATATCATAAGAATACAGGGTATTTCAAAGTAAATTTGCTTTAGCTACTTTTTATGATAATTTGTTTAACAGAACTTACCAAAACATCCATGAAACAAGTGCAAATTAAATAATACAAAACAAATCTGGCATACGTTATTACATTTAATTATTTTATGTTAAGAAGAAATTCAGTGATGTGATATTTCCAGGTATGTTTCCTAATGCATTCCTGTGGTTTCCATTAGACATGTAAGAAATTTTCATCATACCGCACTTCCCTTGATTACTACAAGGGATTGTGTTTAATTTAATATGAAGATTACCTTAAATACCATATCAGTTTTATAACTGTAGCCATTTATTTATTTATTTGCTTTTTCACACCAATTAAGCGTTTGCTTCATTTGATTTCCACCAGTTTCATTGTTGTCTTGCTTAAATTGTATTAAACACAGTGGTGAGCTATACGGGGGGCTCACGCGAGCCCTTTGTAAATTATTTTATGATTTGCGAGCCCCTTGTTCTTCTTGGTAACTATTTTTTCAAAAAGAAAATATAATACCTTGAAATCATTTTCATTATATACATTTGTAAAGCGACGAAGTCATGCCCATCAAGCAATGACGATTAAATTTGGAATATCCCGTTGCGCAACTAAATTTTTTGAACTTGAATGTACAATCACTCGAATACCCACGATAAAGCACGAAGCGCGTGACGTGTTCCCGAGGCTTTTCCAACGCAGTACGTAATACGTATTCCGTTTTTGCCAGTATGCTCAGAGTACTCTTGTCTATGAATATGCTAGTACACACATAGCGTTGTAGAAGTGACACGTGACAAGCGTTAAAAGCGTTTCAAAACAAATAAAATTAGAAATATTCCCTAAAATAATAGAAAAAAACTGCAAAATTGCTATTATAGTTGACGAATCGACAACATTATCGAAAATAAGTGTTTTAGTCGTTTACTTACAAATTGAGCTTACTGAACCATGTATGATTTTTCTCGATCGTGTAGAGTTAGAAAATACCACCGCCAAATGTACACATGCTACTATAATTAATACTTTAAATGCATATGGATTTACGATGAACTATTTGAAAAATAATCTCATTGCATTTTGTTCTGATGGAGCAAGTGTCATGTTAGGAAACAAATCAGGTGTTGCTATCAAGCTTCTCGAAACATATCCGAACATTGTGATTTGGCATTGCGTAGCTCATCGTTTACAATTAGCTTTAAACGATGCGATAAAAAACATTAAAGAAATAAATCATTTTGAAATATTTATAGATAAATTATATGCTTTTTATCATCAATCGCGTAAAAATCAACGAGAATTAGATATGATTGCTAAAGAACTTGGTGTCGAAATTTCAAAGATCGGCCGTGTATTTGGACCAAGATGGGCAGCATGCAGTTTACTAGCGACTCTTGCTGTTTGGAGGAATTACCCAGCTTTATGCCGGCATTTTAGCGAATAACAGACATAAAGGCTTTTTAAACCAACTTTTAAATTTAGAATTTCTTAAAGATCTAGCATTAATGATCGATATCCTGCAGGAATTATCGTATCTCTCAGAAGCTCTACAAAGTCGCAATATAAGCATTGTAAGAGCTAACTCCTTGATAATGCGAACAATCAATGCAATTAATAATTTACAAAATTCTGCTGGTTGTTATGAATCTAAAATTGATTCCATGTTAAAATCAAAAGAATTTGAAGGGCTAGCAATTGAATGTAAAATCAAATTTCATAAATTACCGCGAGAAAAATTACTAAACTCACTTGTGATGTCTTTAAAGGATAGATTAATGCAGCAAAGCAACTTTAAACTTAAAGATGAAAATTATGAAGACTTGGAGGATGAGCAATTGAAAAACATATTTAATGTATGTTATCCTGAAACGTGGAATATGGAAGAAGTTACGTGTCCATGGCCAGAAGGAGAAAAGAGAATAAGAACTTTGAATTTTATTTTGAAAATGGGTACTGGTCAAGAATACGGGTCCCAAACCATGTTCTAATTTATGTTATAATTAGATAATGTAAACATTTGCTAACCTAACCTAACCTAACCTAACCTAACCTAATCTAATCTAATCTAACCTAACCTAACCTAACCTGGTACTGGTCAAGGTTAGATTAGGTTAGGTTAGCAAATGTTTACATTATCTAATTAGAACATAAATTAGAACATGGTTTGGGACCCATATTCTTGACCAGTGCCGAAAAATAAAATTAAAATAAATGATTTTAGAGATTTAGTAGAAAACGCACTGACTGGAAAATTCCAAATCGAAATTCCCAACACCGTGAAAAAAGCCAAGGTCATTATGGAAACAATCGCAGTTAGCAGCACTGAAGCTGAACGAGCTTTTAGTTCGATTAATAATATAGTTACAATGAAAAGATCTTCTCACTGTTAAACACGTTTCGGATTTTATGACGATCTGCTTAAATGGGAAATCTTTGGAAGAATTTAACCCTAACCCGTACGTTAAATCTTTTTTGAAAAATCATCGCTCGGCTCTGGATAAACCTAAAAGATCACAAGACGTGAAGCAGGAAGGAAATACAGTATGGCAGCTTCTGGCATAAGTTGTAAATATTTTCTTGTAGTAGTACTTTTAGTTATTTTTTACAAATGGCATATTTTTTCTTTATTTTATTCTATTGTATTGTTTGTACTATTCCTTATTAATATTGTTGTTTTTTTTGTATAAAATAAACCATTTAATTAACATTATTTTGTTTTTTTATGTCAGTCGCAGTGACACATTGCTAGAGTACTAGTTCATACAATTCTCAAGAAAAAAAAAGAGCCAGCCCCTTGTTAAAAATTTCATAGCTCACTACTGATTAAACACATTGTCATAAAAAAAAAACAGGTGAAGCAAGCTAACTGATCAATTAATTCTTCATTCATCAGTTTTTTCAATTATGTCAGTAAAGTCAACTATAAAGTGTTAAACAGAGTAGTCACTCAAAAAATGTAATATAGCAGCCATTAAAAAATATAAAACGTGGGTTTTCAAAAAATTAAATATCATGTTATTTTTTTTTAATAAAGAGCATTGAAAGGTACCTTACATTTTTTGAAATTGGTAAAAATAAGAGATACACCCAAATAAATACTAATATTAAATTTTAGATCACAAATTTAAAAAAAACAACAAAAAATTTAAGGTACATTTCTTTACAGACTAGTGATCAGTGTTAAATTATACAACTTTGCTCCAATTTAATCATGTTTGTTCTACAGTTTCCAAGATTCTATTAGTAAGGGTCCAACTTGATACACCCACATACAGAGATATAACAAAAAAATTATGATTTTATGTTACTGTGCTTTTTTACTACCCGCAAATTTGAAAAAAATTATACATGGGGAATATCTCAACAAGTTCCTCAAAGAAATTACGATTTTGAAATTTTTTTTCACACCACCATTTTAAACTTACTTTATCTAAAACGCCCGTCTTCTGCTTATGCAGCACTTTGTATCTGGCATAAACCTTGTTACCTAATAGCTTATATAAAAGAGAGCACGTGGGACTGTATGTTTCAGAGCCCTGCGTGATTTGTTTAGCTTCGTCTACAATAATTTGCACAAAGTCTTTTGTTGGTATTGATCGCAAATAAGGTTCCAATGATATTGCACCACGCTGAGTGTGTAATGCTGCTAGATCCCTGTTGAATGCTCCCAGAGCCGCCTGCTCCCACAATTTCACGTGCTCCTCGAAAGCTTGGCGATACTTCACAATTTCTTCGGTGGGTTCAGGCTTTGCTTCAATACTTCTAACCTGAAAAGAAAATAATATTAGAAGAAAATATGCTCTTCCTTAATGCAGCATTAAATAATTTTTTTTATAAATCTTGCCTTACTTCCCAACATCATTATGTGTTCGTATAAATTATAAATTAAGTATATTATTAATAATTTTAACCTATTATTATATCATTCGTTAACTTGATATGTATTTCGATGTACAACATCCTTGTCAGAAACAATAGAACATAAGCAACAGGTGCAGTTTAGTAACAGTATATTAGTTTTCCATTCTAAAGCTTCTAGTACTAATGGAGTATTAAAAAGTTCAATTTGTTCACAAAATAAATTTACACTATGAGAGTGCTTAAAAATTTCAAATGCTTGCAATACATCAAATATGTAAACTTTTTATCGATTTATTCATAAATTGTATTCGAACACCTATATTGTTTGTTTGTATTTACAGCAGCTTATGTACTGTACGCAAAGCCAAGAACAAAACTAAAGATTTATTTAAAATCAGACATTTGAAAACTAAATTATCCACAATGTAATTTTGTGTTTATAGGCCATATTATAAGAAATTTTGATACTAGATAAAAACAAACATTGAGCAAACTCAATCTTCACTAAACGCTTACGAGAACACAACCACGCATTAACATTAAATAACAAGATAAGAATTTTACATATTTGTCATCACAAATAATAAAATAAGTTCAATGTATTGGAAATATTTAAAATGTGTATATCATACCTGTAATGAATGAACAAATGAAACTCTTGTATTCATCATTATAAGAATATTTGCAAGACCCTCAACAAGGGTTTTTCAACCTTTTGAATCCGAAATCACAGATGGAAGAAGCAGAAATTCACAATCAAATACTTTACAATAGCTAAGATAAATACTGCAATATACAAAGAGCTTAATTGGGCACTTTCCAAGCCAATGGAAAGTTGCTCACACAATCGTAATTCCTAAAACAGGCAAACCAACAAATAACGTGAACTTGTACAGACCCATTAGTCTACACCCAATTCTATCAAACCTGTTTGAGAAACTGTTCCTGATAAAAGGGAGGTTGATACTGAAAGAAAATCACTTTATACCAGATCAAGAGGCAAGAATTTGCAAACATGAAACAAGTCCATAGAATCACAAAAATAATAAATACAGCTCTTGAGAACTATTACTCAGCACCTTTTCTCCATGCAAAAGCAACCAAAAAAGTCAAGACTGATAACCCAGGTGCCACCACTAAGAACTGAAAACGGTTGGGCAAGAAACAACAAACAGAAGGCAGATGCCTTCGTAAACCACCTCGAAAAAATATTTCAATCGAATGAACAACAAGTACAAAATGAAGCGCTGTATGCAGAAGATGGAAAAGAGAAGGAAGTAACAAAAATGATCACTCCACGAGTAGTGGCAAAAGATATTAAAAAAAATCTAAATCCGAAATAAGCTCCGAGATTTGATTTAATAACAGGGAAAGTATTGAAACACCTACCTAGAAAAGGAATACTAAAACTAAGTAACATAAATGCAGTATTTCGACTAAAATATTTATCGAAAGTATGGAAGGTTGCCGAAATCATAATGATACAGAAGCCAAGAAAACCACCGAATTAAACAGCATCACTCCGCTCTTACCGATAATTTCTAAGCTATTTGAAAAACTATTACTCAAAAGGTTCAAACCAATAATAGATAAAAAAGAACTGATACCAACACCCAAGTTTGGGTTCCAAAACGAACATTCAACTATAGAGCAAGTTCACAGGATAATAAATAGAGAAGTCTTGATGAAAAAAAAGGCTGCTCAGCAATCTTCTTAGATGTTGCCCAGGCCTTTGATAAAGTATGGCATCCAGGACTAAATCATAAACCAAAAAAAAATCTGCCTAAACAATTTGTTGAGCTTCTGAAGTCTTACATCGCAAACAGACTATTCAGGATCAAGCAAGAAGAGGAATACTCCGACTTATACAAAATTAAGGCAGGGGTACCACAAGGCAGTGTACTAGGGCCAATAATATACCTATTGTACACCAACAACATCCCGTCAACCAATGAGATAGCAATAGCCACATTTGTAGACAACACTGCAATACTAGCGGTAGGCAAAGGAACTTAAGAAATGGCAGAAACATTACAACAAGCCACAAACCACGTGGACAGATGGGCAAAACGATGGAGAATAAAACTAAATGAAAGCAAGTTGATACATATCAACTTCATGAACAAGAAGCATGATTATGTGCCAGTGACAGTCAACAGCATCATACCGCATGCTATATAGCAGGGGTGGCCAAAGCGTCGACAGCGTAACTATTCCCAGTCGCCCGCCTGTCTGATATGTACAATTGAGGAGAGATTTAAAACAATTCGAAAATATGGCAGCTAAATCTACAGATAAAAACTCATGTGAATACGATCAATATGCTAATAAGATGTTTCTGTTACGAAATGAGTTTGATAGAAAATTTAAAGATATTTCAAAAATAGAGGATATAATAGTATTCATGTCATTCCCATTCAATGATGAAATAAACATAGAAGAAATATCAATAAAATTAAAAGAATTTTTGGATGTGGACCAAATACTAGTTGAGAATGAAATCCTTAACTTAAAATGCGATATATTTTTGAAATCAAGAGCTTCGTCTCAAAATAGTTATTGGAATTTACTTTGTGAAGAAAAATATCCATGTTTATGGAGATGTACAGCATATTCAGCAACCTCTGATACGACATACGACATGAAAAATAATAGTTAATATGTATTTACAATAACATTGTTCTCATTAATAATAACAAAATAAAAGAACATATTGTTTTATTTATGAACTAATTAGTTTGTGAGAAATTATTTTCTCTTATTAAAATAACATTATATTGAATATGTGTAAAGGCGGATTCAGGCTCGTACGCAGAACGTCGACGTCGCAGAAGAACGTGAAAAGCGGTTGTTGCAAATTATCGTTCTTGTGCGCAGTAGTGACTGTATTTAAAAATCAGTTTTTGCTCCTGCGTAGTTTAACGCCTATTTAAGGTGATGTGCACATGTGAAGTGTGCTGTTTTGTGGTCGCTCAACAGTCATTGCAACGTGAATAATTTAAGGTATGAAATCATTATTAGTAGTGCATATTAGAACAAAACCTTAATTCTTCTATATAACTATAATGTGAAAGAAATTGATTTCTAGATGCCAATTAACCGGAACACCACACCAAAATTATTATTACTGGCCGCAGTAGCTCATCAGCAAGGGTTGTTGTTGCCAAGGGTGAAGAAAACACGCAGATGGCAAGTACGGCCATTAAATAAACATAGGAGGAAAATGGGGAGATTCCTTAACACATTTAATGTCATGAGTGAGAATTTAGAAGAATTTTACAAATATACTCGGATGTATATTCATGAATTCAAGACCCTGGTGAATTTGCTGAAAGGAAAATTGGAAAAAAGGAGTTGTGTAAACAGTATTCTGGTTGATGAACGTTTAGCTATTACATTAAGGTAGGAATTATTAAAATTAGATGGATAATATCTAATGAGATACTATCTGATCTATAGTTACTTTACACATGGATTGTCAATGTGTGAAGTAGCTCAATCCTACCTTAGAGGACAGGGGACTGTCTCCAGAATTATAAGAAAAACGTGCAATGCACTTTGAGAGGTTGTTTCATCAATATATATGTCACCCCCAACACCCAAACAATGGAATCGTATTAAAAGCCAGTTTTATGATAGGTTTACTGTACTAACATTAAAAATTAATAGATACTAAGTTACATAAGTTGCAGGTGGAATATGCCAAACTGTCTTGGAGCAATAGATGGCCAACATATTGCAATACAAAGTCTATATATGATATTCTTGTATTATACAATACACACACACAACTACGCCGAAAGTTGAACTTCTACGTACTTCTGCGTCCGAGTGCCGCTGTGCATTTCCAAGTAAATTTACAGCTAGCCGCGTCACGACGACGCAGGCACGAGCAAAAACAGTCGCATTTCAATGTACTTCTCCAAACTTTCTACAGCAACGACTTTCTGCGACATCGACGTTCTTCGTACGAACCTGAATCCGCCTTTAGCATACATACATACAATACATAACAAGTTACTTCTGTATAATCAAGTTTTAAAACCAGTATGGAAATACGGTTGTCAACTTTGGGGCTGTGCCAATAAAACTAACATTAAACAAATTCAAAATTTCTAGAACCAAATGCTGAGGAATATCGTAGATGCATCCTGGTACGCTCAAAACAGTGATATCCAAAGGGTTCTAGGGATAAAAACTGTGACAGAGGAAATAAAGGACCTTGCCCAGAAGCATGAGACCAGGCTCATCACCACGTAAACGTTGCGGTAATCCAACTCCTCGACAATACAGATCTAGTGAAAAGACTCACGAGGACTAAACCATTTAGTTATTGTAAAGAGATGTTAGTATCAGTGTAAAAAGCAGAGCATTGTGAAGTGTTAACACACAAAAAAGTGTTGCAAGAAAGAACTGAAAGGACACCCAGTGGGTGAAATCTTAGCATAACCATTTAGTTAATTTAAGTTAGATCAAATTGCTGGTTAGTCTTTTAGACTAGTTGCGATGTAACACAATATAATTTAAAAAAAAAAACCTTATCTCCATATTAGCTAAACGTTTGAAAAGTTTGGCAAGCAGGTTTGCTATAAAGCATTATACTAAGATCATACCTACAAGACAGGCACTTTCTTGTAAAATTTAAGGAATGTTTTATTTACTTTTCACTGATCTACCCACTAATACTAATACCCCAACAGCCACAAGCACGCATAAAGTGTCAGTAATAGCTACAGAAATGCTACAAGACAATTTAAATAAAATTGAGAAATTGTTGAAATGATAGGGAGGAAAGGCTAATGAAAACTAGTCGGTGCATGTGATCTTATGCTAACAAAAGAAACATGCCCTTCCATCCCACTAAACAATCAACAGCTACCACAATCAAATGAAATGAAATACCTTCGAAACCATCTCGATTGATGCTTGACCTGGCGCAAGCACATATTCGCAAAAAGGAAGCAACTGGGAATGAAACTCAGTAAAATCAACTGAATTACCTATTGATAGAAAGTTTAAGATATCATTGGAAAAAAAGTTATTACTTTACAAATCCATTCACAAACCCGTGTGGTCACATGGAATACAACTATGGGGCTCAGCTTCCAACTCTAATAGAAAAATTATAGAAAGATTTAAGTCTAAGGTGCTGCGAACGATTCTCGATGCCCTATGCCTTATTTCCAACAAAGTAATCTGCCATGATCTGTGCTATCTATCATTTACGGTTAAGTGCCCATGCAAATTGTCTAGTGAAAAAATTTCTTAAAAGAACCCGCGTCATAATTCCAATGAACTAACAAGTGAATTTTAGGCTAGTTATAAGTTAACCACAACAGTCAACAATAATCACTAATGACTAAAAGAGAAAGGGGGTATGCTATTGGATAGACTCTCCTACATGTCATTATTTTCAAACTGATACTAAATGTCTTTTGGACAGATTGTAATAAATTTGGGATAACAAAATAACTTACAGTCATATAACCTTGCATTTCGGCCTCAATCTGTTTCTTAATTAAACCATTCAACATCTTGCTTGTAAACAATCCCCCTTTATACAGATTCTCCACCTTTCCGGGCATTTGTAGTTGTTCCTCATGGTTGAGACCATTTACTAAATGATTATTATACTGTACATTTGGTTTCTGGAGCTTCAATACATATCCTGGATCGTAACTTTGCATTGCCTTTAAAACCATGGCACGCTGGTCACCCAAAAAAACAGCCTCATTCATAATTTTATCAAACGAAATACCCTGTTTATATGCTTCTTTACTCTGAATGCGTATTTGCTTTAGGTGGCTGTCTCTATAATTCACTCTTCCCAAACATTCAAAAATTGACGCATAGCTCTGGACATTTAAAGAAACACCTTCCTCGTTAGCATATGTTAAAACTTCCTGAATCTTTTGATAATCAGGCTTTGCCGCAAATCCCTTCAATAAAGCGTTATACACATTTACATTTTTTACTGGTGGGAATGTTTTAATTGTCTTCTTTTTACTTCTGGTCCTGTGGAACAACAGTGCATTAAGTCCCCGTTGTGGGGTCTTCAAAAATGACAAAATTTCAATGTAAGCTGCGAGAGTGCTTGAGATTACTTCTTCGTGGGCTGTTTGATCTAATGCGAAAGTTCGAGTTCTTGCATCTTTGATTTCTTCAACTACTTCTACATGTTCATCTTCGAGAGTTTCTGGTTGGAATGAGCCTAGACAGGAGGCTGGCTTAATGCTGTAAAAATAAAAACATTAAAAGGGTGACTTATATACAAATTGTCTGTTACAGCCGCTACCATTTAGGGATCTCCTGAATAGTCAAAGATACAAGGTTACAGTTTAATTCTATTTTTAATGACCTCTCACTATACCAGACATCCCCGAAGAGTACCTGCTATAATAAGCAGCCTTAATTATATTATTAATATACACAAATTCTATTCATTACAACAACCACTAAAATACTTACTTTACTAAATTTTCTAACACTTCATTTTCACCAACAATTTCCGCTGGGCATTCTGTCAATTCAGATACTGTACTATGCTGGCTTAGTGTTAAATTTAAAGTGCTACTATCTTGCACTAATTTAATATTATTTAATACTTCTGTGTCTAGTAAAGCTTCAGAATTATTTTCGGTTAAAACTATATCACTGGTCTCATTTGCAGAAAGGCTACGATTGGGAATGCTTTCAGCAGCTGCATCGGTAATGGCGGGTATGCTTTCAATAACAGTTAAATTGTGATACGTGTGCTCTTCCACATACCTCTGCTTTCTTAAAGCTCTTAGCTTGTACAATTCACCCAAGTTAAAATCTGTAGTTGCAAATATTTTCAAATCAGCCGGGGTTAATTTTTTGACCGATGCCTTATGTTGGGTAGTAGACTCACTTGTAACTAAATTAAAAAAATTAATGAACATGATACAGGTCAGCATCAAGTGCAATTTCAATGATGTACGAACCTACTACTAATTCGGCATAAGATTTTTTGCTTGTTAGTCTTTTCTTTCTGGGTTTTTTCTGTTTTAAATATGGATTTGTGTGTGTAGACTGACTTCTACTAAAAACTAGAAGAAAAAACAAAAATAAATATGACGCGCATGCATAACCCTACTTTTCAATTGAAAGGTTCAAGAAATTGCCTTTAAAATGAAAGACTATGACTAATACGGGAAAATATACAAAAAATATTAGGAAAATGACCAACCATTTGGGAAATTATGCAACTTTTGGCATAAAATGCAAGTCCTTTCGTTAACGCTAGTTTTTGTGTTCACTAAATTATACACTGATAAACTGTTCAAGTTTTGCAAATTAGGTTTCCTAAACTTAAATAATCGATACATTGTTAGTTCAAGTAATTTAACAAATACTTCCTAAAACACAACCGGTAATTTTTAAACAAATTCAAGCTTTGACATTTTCACGTGCTCATAACGGCGCCATTTCGTATTACGTAAATTACGGGTTTATTGGGTTTGTTTCTCAACTAGAACAATAGTAACTATCATCACCTGCGCGATGGCGCTGTAGTAAAACAAGCTGCGTCTGAGCTAAGGCGGCATTTTTTCTTATTTTGAGTTATTTCAAAACACCACGAGCTCTTCAGTCCCTTTAATGTCGTGCTTTGGGACATCACGAAGGCTTAAATATAGTGATAGCCGCTGAAACACGAGGTTAGTGTTTGTTTATTTTAATTGTATTTCGTAACGAAACTGCGTTTACAATTTCTAGATTTCTTTGTGGTTTAAATTTGGAATATCTTTCTGCAGCAAAACCATAATAATAATTTCACACAATTTCCAGGAAATTTAATTTTATATTTCTGAATTGAAAAATATAGCAAACGTCTTCATTGATAAGTAAGTTGATAACCAGCATTTATTAATCGCATCATAGGGGTCATTAAATTCAGTTATTGGTAAACACGTTGTTCGACATATCACTCAACATCAATTTTTAAATGCCCTTCCATTATAGGGGCGACCCAGCAAGTAGCATTTTTTAAATTGAATTCTTTTGTGTTACCGCCATTAAAACAGAAGTGCATTATAATTTATAAATAGAGAGGCGCCAGCTCTAGAGAAAAATCTAAGCAGACACACATGTCGGATACTCATTAAGCGATTAAAGTACTACTTTGTCTAATTAAGTACACCCATTAAGTGCTACTGTTTACTATCAATTAGGTTCCCTCAGCAGATGCCCCCATTAAAAATAATCAACAAAAAATTTATTGTATAGGACGCTCCAATTTCTTCAACTGTAATTGAATTTTGTATGAAGTGACCGACATTGATAACAAAACACATTTCAAAGGTTCCCACGCACTTTTTAAGTGAATAATTGAATTTAAGCAAAGACGAAGCCGTCCGCCCCAGAAAGACCTTGAGCTTGAGTTCAAAAAGTCAAATCGTTATCAACCCTTATCAATATTATAATTAATTCCTCATCTTTTTCGAAGGCGTCAGTTTTCAGCGAAATTCTAACAAACATGCTTGTGCTTTTCGGCAGGTTTTAATTGCTGATTGGTGTTTTGTCAGAAGAATATTTAAAATGAATCATTGGTCGGCGGCGATTCTGTTCCTGTTCGTTTTGGGCACTCAGCGGTTGGATGCAGCGAGGCCCGTGACGTAAGTACCCATTTTTCAGGATTTTTGCTTTGTCCAGGAGGCGCCGTTCTGCACACACAAGTGTTTTCCCGAAAAATAGGCCAAAATAAACAAACCCAGATGCAGAAACACGGTTGATCTAGATCTGTCTAAAAATAAACATTGGTTCATTTACCCCCCAAGCCGCAGATGCATCTTTCAAAACGTCCATTATATGCTGAAATACGGAAAGTGGGCCTAGTTCCTATTGTAACACAATCCCACCCATATGGTTGTCTCATTTGGAAATTTAATGAGAAAAGGGAGTATATTTATACCACTTTGACGAAAAAATACGAAGGGTTGTGTAAAATTCGTAGACGAACAATAACAAGGGGTTGCAGTTAATAGCATTTTATTTTTGTTCTTTTTAGTGCTGTAATAAAGATTTAACGGAAATATTTAGGGTTTTATGACTTTTCCCAAACTAAACAAGTCGAAATAATATTTCCTCCGGTTAAGGTATAATTCCCCCAAGTTTAAATTTAATGTCAAATTTTTCATTCAGTTTTGCTTTAATATAAATTGGATTCTCAGCTTTAAGTGTCAGAACTGCTCATTTTATTCATAGAGTATCAATTAACATCATTGAATTTTGTAAAGCAGTTGAATTGCAACGGATTTGCAGTAGGCACTTTGACTTACCTTATCTGCATATTACTTATAATTATACAGGGTGTTAATGAATTGCAGGGACAAACTTCTAGGGCTTAAAGTATGCATGAAAACAAACATTTTTTGATAATAAATGTATGGTCAAAAGTGATTCCTTTCAGGGATAGAGCTTCTGAAAGATTCTTTAAGAAGCGCTTAAATGTAGCAGAAATAGGCCGACGTTAAATAAAACAAACAAACAAACAAATGTACGCAACTCAATTTACTCTCAAAGCAACTTAATCCACTACCTACTATTTGTTTCCATAACGACGGAAATTAATACAGGATAAATAAAACCTTCTTTCCCACTTTTCCGTCGTTATGGAAACAAATAGTAGGTAGTGGATTAAGTTGCTTTGAGAAGCTCTATCCCTGAAAAGAAACACTTTTGACCATACATTTATTAACAAAAAATGTTTGTTTTCATGTATACTTTCAGTCCTAGAAGTTTGTCCTGCAATGCATTAACACCCTGTATATTATATTACACTATAATCCAATGTACCGTTTAGCACTTTCAAGTGCGAACATAGCACATGCGAAAACAATTTAACGTTCTCGCGATGCATCTTGATAAATGAAGGATATTTTTATTAACAACGAAATCATGATTGGTGTGCATGTCCAAAAACTGTAGATATGAGTTCGTTTGAATATCTAAACAAATCAGTAAATGACTTTATGCTTCAAAATTTAACATATTCAAGAAACCAGAATTAAAATCATATCGTGGATATAATTTAATTTAACAGCATGCAAGCATGAAAGTATTTTTCATTTTGCGTTTGGAATACCTATTACAATAGCTTTCCAAAAATCAATAAAGAAGTGACAAAAACATTGCATATTAAGTCTTGATATAAGCGAATAAAATAACATAAATTAATAATGGACAAAGAAAACAATATTTGTTAAGTTAAAGTCACTAAATAATCAACACTAGCACTTCCAAGAACTTAACTGAAGCAAGATATTATTTACAATAAATGTTGGAATAAATTGCCCCCCTCTGCCAAGCGATTCTAAAATCCGCTTCTCCCATTAGCAAGCATTTGTGGGGTAATAGTCACAAATGCATGCTGAATTTTAATTCGCAGTTTGTCCGCCATGGTAGCTCCGTCTCCTTCAAATTTATCAATTTTCGACTTAATGCAAGGCCATACGAATAAATCTTGAAGTAGCCGATCCGGAAATTTAGGCGGCCAAGGAATTGTGCTTACGATTCCAATTACGCGATTAGGAAATGCCTTTGCTAAGTATTCCCGTATGGCTAACGTATTGTAAGCAGGGCAACCATCTTGTTGGAACCAAATTTCATCCAGTCTGATCCCTGGAACTTGGCGCAAAGCAGGAACGATTTCGTTTTGCAGCGTATCAATATGTTTTGGTCCATTTAGGTTCTACTCGATAAAAAATGATCCAATAATGTTATCACCCAATATTCCACTCCACACATTCAACTTTTGTGGATATTGAGATCGATAACTTAATGCTTATGAGGATTATTTCGCGACGAGACACGACAGACTGATAGTTTGTTTCGACCATTTATTGGAAAAGTGCATTCGTCGGTGAATAGAATTTTGCTCAGGAAATTGTTTGATTTTTGGATTATGTTCTCATAAAATTCCATTCGTCTAATTTGGTCATTTGGGTAATTTTGTTGGATTTTCGATAGTTTGTAGGAACGATGTCCATTTTTTCTTAAAACTTTTAATACAGTACTATGATGGACACTAGTATCTTGAGCAATATTTCTGGAAGACTGACGTGAATGTACTTCTACAGCAGCACATATTCTTACTTCTTGCATTTCTTGACTAACATTTCTTGGGAGTAACGTTTTTTATGGTTGGCTGGAGAGAGACACCCGTGTTCCTTAAGGTTCCTCAAAATTTATACATATTTAATTATTATCCCCTTCAATATAAACCCCTCCTCTATCACTACACCGCTCCATGCGAATTTTCCATTATTGAAAACAGTGCTGGAAGTCTTCTGTGAGCTCGTTCATGGCGCGTCCAGATTTTTGTTTCACGGCTTCGACGGTCTCAAATCTTGTTCCTTTTAATGCAGATTTGACCTTGGGAAACAGATAAGTCACACGGTGTCAGGTCAGGCGAATAAGGCGGATGGTCTAACAGTGGGATGTTATGCTTGGCTAGAAACGTCTTGACAGGCAGAGAATTTTCGGCACCATTTTCGCACACACTTTTTGCATGTTAAAATTATTAAAAGTTGCCTTACGCATTCTTTGTCAATTCCTACAGTTTCAGCAATCGCACGAATAGTTAACCGACGCAGATTACCGATTTTTCGAATATGTTTATCCGTTTTTGACGTGGAAGGGCGTCCCGGGCGTGCGTCGTTTTCAACGTTTTCTGGGCAATCTTAGAAACGCTTAAACCACTCAAAAACCAGCACACATGATAAACATTCATTGCCATATACTTCTTTTAATAAAAGATAAGTTTCAGTAGCGGTTTTTCCAAGTATCATATGAAATGTCACGACAATTCGTTGCTCTATTAAAACACTTATCATTTTTCCGGCAAAACAAAAAAATAGAACTTATACTAACGAAGGCTAGACTAATATGCATACAGACACGGGAAGGGCGGCCAACGAAAGAGAAGGCTTCACGCTATGTAGCTGTTGGTCATACGACTTTGGCGCATGCGCAGTTCGTGTGTAGTAGCATCAGTCTCGTTATTTTATAGCCACACCTCGTATTGTATTAATACATGGGATAGGCCGATTTTCGAACGTTACTGCAAATAAATCTCGAATTGCACGCATCGAACTACCGCTATAAAGCCGTTTAATAATTCGTGCACTTCATAGACATTCATATCAATATTACTGTTAATATTTCGGTTTTTAATTTTTCTTATATCTTTTATAACTTTTATATCTATTCGTCCCTTCTTAAGATTCTCTTTACTTACTTTTTCATTCCGATATTCTTTCAATTTCCTGATCTCAGATCTGTGATACTAATTTATACATTTATTCTCCCATTTTGCTTGTTCTTGGGCATTTACTTGATTATTTTTCGCCAATTTTCCTTGCAATATCTGCTTGTATGTACCTGCCATCATATTTGATCAAAATTTTACTTTTCTTTCAATATTCGTTTTTTTTTTTTTGTTTCTCCTAGTACTTCTAACAGACGGTATTCCATCCACTAAGATCTATTTTAAATACTCAATTTGTAGTCCCTACACTTTTTGTTGATACAAATATTCACATGTCTTTAATTTATTATGTTTTCAAAGATTATTCGTCGTTTCAAGTTATCGCGGAATTTCCTGCTGCCATAGCCGTCCCAAAGGTCTTCTGACCTCTCTTAGTGTATCGATGTATATGCATCAGATTGTTTCGAACGTTTTCAAGATAATTACATTATTTTATCTGTTTTAGTTCTGCTGGAATTTTTCTGTATCTGCTTATGATTTGTCTTCTCCCTCCAATACTTTTATCTCTTCTCCTTTCTGTTTACTATTTGCAGAAAATATGTTTTTCCATGTTACCATATCCATTCTATCTCTTATTTTCTTGCTTTATTTGTGTATTTCGGTGCACCTGTTTTTGTTCTTATTTGTCTTTTATGTTCTCTAACGTTCTTTTCCTTTTCTTTACGGAATTTTTTTAGATTCTTTTCGTTCTTTCGTGTGTGCAATATATGTATTTGGCAATTTCTCTGATTTTTCGTTCTACATCCTTTGTCCCATCAAGCATTTTTCCCGTATTTAAACCTTTTATTAGGTTTATTTTTCTTGTTATATTTTTTCTGTATCCCCTCGTCTATTTCTTGTAAATACTATAGTCTCAAAACTTTTTTGTTAATATTTTTATTATCGCTTCAGTCCATGTAAGTTTTAGTTGTTCGGCAACCTCTTTTATTTCCTTCTGCTTCTGCGATCTCAATACCTACATTTCTACTAGGTACTGAATAATTATTGATGATTCAAATTTATTTCTACGTCAGGTTTTTTTAGTACAAAATTGTTTGTTAAAATCAAGTTTATAACTGTATGTTTTCTCTCTTTCTCTATCACTCTCCCCAGCTATGCTCTATAAAAATTTTAAAATACATACTGGTACTAATTTCTGTTAAAATTTAGAAATGAAGACATTCGCGACGCTATTTTATCAGTAGTCAACATGATCCGCTCTACAGAAGACAAATTGGAAAGGCACGAATATAGAGAAAGAGCCCTGGGCGAACAGTTGAAGAAAGCCTTATCGACAATAGACAAACGCCAAAGGCTTCTTGACCCTGTCAAAGGAACCTTGAGCCGCTTGGATGAACGTCTGGCGAACGTCGAAACCATTCTTATTCAAAAAGACGAAAGAGAACGGATACAGATGCAAAAAACCTTCGATATGGTGGAGCAAATCCATCGGAGCTTGCCTCAACTCTTCGAAACGCTTAAGAACGATATCATTATATCGGTAAGGCATAAGAACTAACAACAGAGCCTGCTCTACTGTAATTTGTTTCAGTTCCCTAAGGACGAGCCCAAAGAGCAACGACCCCCTCCGGACACCCCCTCCAAGAGGGACCTTGAGAAGCTGCAGAAAGAAATTGAAAACAAAATCCAAAATGCTTCCAACAGCGCTGTTAAGAGTTTAGAAGGCCAGCTTATGAAAATACGGGAAGAGAGCCAAAAAAATAATCAGCTCCATGAGCACGCCTCAGAAAATTTGAAAGATGTGAAAAAACACATCGACAACAGCGAACAGGTACTGGAAAAATTTGATAATAAATTGGCCGAATACAATAATCGGATTGATATCTTGCCAACAAATTATAAAGCGCAAACCGATATGCAAACAAGTTTACTTCAAGGTAAGTACAAAAACACTAATAATAATAGTAATATCATGATGTTTACTTGATTTGGTCAATTAAAAAGGAAATACATTGTTCAAAAATTTATTGACTACTTGGAATAGTAAATCACCCAAAGCATGTCATAGATATTTACGGCGTTATCTGTTTATTACATCACCCCATTCAAATATCTCTAAAGTAATGTTATGTAAAGCAATGGCGTAAACTAATTTTGATACAAGACCGACGTCTCCATTAAATATCGATATGCCACAGACATTGTTTATTTTTGGGAATGATGATAGAAACTCCAGACTATAGCAAGAGTTTGAAGTTAAACCATCCCACACTTAGCAGCCGGTTTTGACCAACGCCTCCTCTTTTATAACTTCTGCTATACGAGGGTAGCCTTTTAAGTTTTTACAAAAACCAGGAAAGAAAGAAATTTTTTTGGAACAAAATGTTTTATTGTCTTTCAAAATATTCGCCTTTAAGATTTATACATACATTTTTGCATGCGAAACATTTTTTTCCACTCGGAAGTTGGTATCTCAAAAACATGGTCCTCGCATTTTTTGTTTGACATTCGGGAACACAAAGAAGTCGTTAGGCGATAAATCAGGTGAATACGGGCCATGAGACATTAACTCAATGTTTTACTCCTTCAAGTCATCAATTGCTTGACGTGCTGTGTGAGAGCTGACATTGTCATGATAAAGAATGATGAGACGTTTTCGGTTGTTTTTCCTGATTTAGTCGACGACTTCCTGCAAACAAATTGTTGTATCCCATTCAGCGTTAACTGTTCTTCGATCCTCTAAAGCAGTGGTTCTCAACGGGGTCGGTACCGCCACCGGTGGGTGTTGAAGAGATCTAAGGGGGCTTTTTCGGTCCAAGGCACATTTAGAGGACGTTGAGGACCAACCGCCGCCCCCCTGGGCAATACTCGCAAGAATGCGCTGAAAAGTTTGATTAATACTAAAAATCATCGAACGCATGTTTCAACAAATAGTTCTAAAGGTTTTTTAAGCAAGATCAGTCCGTATTAAAAGTAGGTATTGGTACATTATAGCTTTGTTGGTAATACCTTTCTAACTAGTACCTGAACGAGTTGCAGCATGCGCAGTGCACCACACGAAGCACCACAGTTTGTGTGTATGTTCCGGCTCGATCAACGAAGCTTATATTTACAAGTTTGCACAGGTCATGACAAGATTAACACACGTGCTGAATATCGAAGCTATGCATGGTTTGACAGATTCATTAAACATTAAATTGCGGGAGGAATTGATAGAATTGTCAATCAATGAAGAGTTAAAATTGAAAAAATGGATATCAAGAATTTTGGCTTCAAAGGCAAATTCCAATATTATATCGGGCTTTATGGGCTGCATCAAAGAAGTTTTTCATTGCATTCCCATCATCATATTTAGCCAAAAGAGGACTTAGCGTAGTCAGCAATTTGCTAACAAACATCGAAAAATTAGTCATTACAGCAAGCTCAGCCCTCTCACTAATGATATTATATTAATTTTTTTAATAATATATATTTGTTAATCAAACTGTGAGCAATACACCAATATTGTTAATATCTTTTAATAAAGTAATTTTAAAAATCGGTCCTTGTTTTTCAACCCATAATATAGTATACTTCACCTAAGAGGGGCGCCATCGAATCACTATTTGAAAAAGTGGGCTATGACCCAAAAAAGTTGGAAAACTATGGGTTACGTTATTGATGTCAACAACTGGAGTCGGTGTGTTTTTTTTTCCGAAAAGGGGAGGGTGCGTAACTTTTTTTCGAAAAGGGGGCGGTAGGCCATAAAAGGTTGGGAACCTATGCTCTAAAGCAGTGATTCTCAACCTGGAGTACGTGAACCCCTGGGGGTTCGCAATGGGTCGCTAGGGGGTTCGTGGAAAGAAAATGTGTAATGGCGGATATGTACAACGAATAACTTGTAACTAAACAAAAAGCACCCACACGACTAAAAATTTTGAAAAAGCAGTTCATAAAATACAAAAATTACTCAGGCCAAATGTCGCAACATAGTATATGAGGAGTTTTATTGGCGTACCGTAGCAGCGTAGCTCGTGGACGAGTAAATCTTAACCTCCAGATAAGTTCAATCACGATCTTCAGAGTATCAGAGAAGATAGAGTCTATGATGAAAAATATTGAGTTTCGGAGGTCGTGTAATCTTCAGGGCCAGGCAGAAGTATTCGAGACTTTGCCTGAATTTTTGAAAGACAATGAGTTGCAACTCTCCAGTGACGTTAAACTGCAAATATCTGAACACTTGAAGGGATTAAAATCATCATTTGCAAGATACTTTCCAAAGCTTGATGCAGGTATTCACTGGATTCAAAATCCCTTTTCTGAGTTGGATGTTGCACAAAAAGAAAATCGGATTGAAATTTCTACTGACAACACATTGAAATCGGCTTTCAAGAAAAAGCCTGTCATTAACTTTTAGTTGGACCTCAACAGTGAATATGAAGGTCTGTCTGACCTGGCAATGAAGGTTTTGTTGCCTTTTCCATCCACTGTATTGGTGGAAAGAGCTTTTTCATCCTACACTTTCATCAAAAACAAATACAGAAACAAGTTGGATACTGCTCCAGATATGAGACTGTACTTGGCTTCTTTCGAGCCCAACTTCAAAAAACTGTCTGCAGCAAAGCAAAGACAGGGCTCCCATTAATGTGCAAGTAAAAGAAGTGACGAAAGTATTTACAGTTTACAAAAATCAACTTCTTTATACAAATAACAAAACTAATGGACAACAAGTTGAATTTTAAAACATTTTTAGTCAAACAGTATTTTCTATTATGAAATTAGTGCTAAAATGTAACCACAAGATATAGTACTCATACTATTTTAATTTGTGTTTATTGTTACCCAAAATTTGATTTTTTATTGTTGCCTCTCGACTAGAATCCAGGGGTACTATTTATGGAAATAATTTGGTAAGGGGTACGCAACTGGAAAAAGGTTGAGAACGGCTGCTCTAAAGGAATGGTTGCGACATGTCCAGTACAACCGAAGAAACAAGCGATCACTTTCTTCGAAGTGCTTCGTGAACGAACAACTTTTGTGGGATTCGGTTCATCTTGGAACACCCAAACAGTGGATTGTTGCTTAGTTTCCGGTTCATAGGAATATATCCAAGTTTCGTCACTACGATGTTGTATACGGATTTTGCAGTTCCTCGGTCGAATTTTTTGTGCATTTCCTTACACCAATTAACACGAGCCTTTTTTGAGCTTCGGTCAAATTACGCCTAAGGATGCCTCTATTTCACTGTAAGTCACATGCCGATATTCTTTAATTATGTTACGCACAGCATCAATGTTTTTTGGAATAACAACCGATTTTGATCGACCTTCACATCATTCATCACTGACGGATGCACGACCACGACGAAATTCCGCAATTGTAAACAGTCTTTTCTAATGGTGGTTCATTACCAAAAGTTGAACGAACCGATTTTATGCATTGTTGTTGAGTTAGGCCTTTACTGAAATCGTAAAAATCATCCAACGAAAACCTTCTGGTGAAGTTTCCATTTTTTCACAAAATTGCTTTTTTTACCGCTCACTGTAAACAAACTACAAATTTCTAAGCTGCCACTATTTTCACAATAACAAATGTCAAATTTTACGAAAATAGTAATGACACCTCTCAATAGCGCCACCTAGTGGTCGTTTGTAAAAACTTATAAGACTGCCCTCGTATTATTAATCTTATTGTTAGGCATTCTTATCTGTGTTACATTACTAAATTGTGTTGTTTTACTATTGTGTTGTCCTTCCACAAATACAAGTATATCCTTGGCATTCGACTAAAAATCTTTCCGTAATCGACGTTGATGTAAACTATTACGTTCATAACGTCACGAATATAAATGACATGTATCAGTGGATTCGATACCCCACATACAGTCTCATTAGGTCTAAACAAAAAATACTTTGGTATTCCTAGTGAAATTTGAATTTACAACACCCATTATTAATGGCGACATTCTACATTTATTCAATTATTTTCAGCCCTGGAAGTCCAAAAGAGCAATGTAGAACAAATCCTTTCCGACGTCAAGACAGTTTCCAATAAAATTAAAAAAATTCCCGAAATCACAGACCTGGTAGATGCTAAAAACGAAACTCTACAATCAATTCAAGAGTTGAAGTATGAAATAACCCACCAAACAGGTCAAACTGTTTCCCTACTCGATTCGAAAATCAAAGACCTTCAGAATAAATCTGACCATAATAACAGAGAGCTGCACAAAAACATTGTGGAGGTGGGGGAGATGACCGAAATATTAACCGGAAACATTGCAAACAGTTTTGAACAGCTGAAGATTGAAATTCAAGCGTTGGGAAAATTGGAACAGGTAATGGTGCAGACTGCCGATGGTGTAATGGACACAAAACGAAGGGTCGAGTACGGCGTACATCAAATCTTATTAGAAGTTGGTGATTTGATTAAAACCCATTCTAAGGAGGTTAATACAACGCTCAACGAAAGGTAAAATTGAAGTACATCTCTCGAATTGTATAGTGAGAGGGGGATTTTTAGATTCGATAACTTCGAGTTCAACATATTAGATACTGAAAATGGAGCACTAGCAAATACAACCTCAAAAATAGCAAACGAGATTGATCAAGTCTGGAGACAAATCGGCATAATGCACCAACAGATGAGCGCTAGCACGGACACTCTCAATAAACTACAGAATCAAACCGATTCCTATGTCAATGGTTCGCTGAATACCATGGATACAATGGGCGGAAAGGTAAACAATTTTGTGGATTTTTTAAATGCACTCAAACCTCACATAACGCTACTTCGCATAACGCGTATTAGTTGCAAATTGATTTTTAAAGTGCACGCGACCCTCCTAAGATGCTGTACTTATAAAACATGGTTTCGCTCCAACGCGATTGATAAATTACGGTTATCCCTGAAGAACACAATACTTCTTGAAAAGGGTTTCGCTCTAACACTGTTACAGAAGGGCGGCAACCGCGCATAACACGGTATTTTAGGGCTAGTGTTCGGGAAAAGGTTCATGTTTCTATTACTTTTTGTGAAGTTCCGCTTACCATTATGCAAAAGATTATTGACCAATCCCCGTATTTTATTTTCTAATAGCAGCCCCACTCCTCTCCCTGTTCACTAATACATAATTCCATACAACTCTCAACATTAAATTTTATAGGAACCCAATTACGGTGCTATGCGAGGGCCACTTCTATATTTTTTTACTTTAATTAAAAAAAAATATAGAAATTCTATCTCAACAATACAAATGACTTTTCAAAAGTGGTCTTCATTTCCGCAATGATTCAATCATATACGTAATGTTATAATGAGCCTTGTACCGCTGATTCACATAGCGCTCCACCTCCTAAGAACGGATCATCAGCGTTAAGTGGGGTCTGAGGCACGTTTTTTGTAATTTTAGGTTGGACAAATTACGAACAAAATGTTGGAAGTGGATGAGAACCTCAATTACTTGTTGGGAAAACTTTCGTTGGTAACACAAGAGTTTAACCGGATTAAGACAGGATTAGGAGAAGCTTTGGATGAAATCAAGGACAGCTTCAACGTGGTTCAAAAAAAGTTGAAAAACCCAGGACCTGGCCCACATCAAATTTCCTCTAATGAAATTGATGGAGCTAACGACAATAAAACTGCTGGTTAAGTAAATACAAGTACCTAGATAAACTCACATTTGGTGATAAACCAAATGAAGTAGAATGTCAAGTTTATCTTTTTGAAGTTTCTGGCTATGTTCGTTCCCAGAAAAATAAAATTCTTACTTAGTCGCAATTTTTACACCACTGCAAATGATAAGCCACTTTATGATAACTGCAAACGTTTGATTTTTAGAATAGTCTTCGTAAGTTAAGTATATTTATACATTTTACTGTATTACGATTACATAAATAAGTAAAAAATGATCGTTTATTATCATGAATTTTGTCTTCATGGCGAATCTGTATTATTTGTGGTAATAAAGGTAATTTTAAAAATAAATATGATCGTATTACACAACTACTTGTAAATTTTAGCATCGATGTAGTTTTACGGAAGAGACCGTGGGCTAGAGATTAGCGCGTTAGATTTCTCCGCTGAAGGTCCTGAGTTCATTTCCCAGTACCGGAACATCGGATTTTTAACGGCCGTTCTCCCTCGCAATGCATTGGCAACCATCGAGGTATTCTGCCTAGTAAATCTTCGCTGGAGTAGAAGTGTTTACACTTCCCGTGGTTCGGAGCCCACGTTCAGCTGTAGGTCCTCTATATATGTGGCACTTTAAACGCGCAAGTTAGACATCCTCATTTTTTTAATATTTGTGCACCTTAGGTTTCTTATAATAAATGTAGTCCCCGTATATTTTTGCATTTTTAGAATCAGTATTTATTTTTGGTCAATAAACAATTTATAAAATACGTATATTTATTGGTTTGTTAAAACAGTACAGAAAATGACTGCAAACTAATTCAGTTTATTAATCATCATCATCACCTATCGTGATCATTTATCCAGTTATACCGGGTGTTAATAAAAGCTGCACCAGGCGCAGTTCTACCATTAAAATAAAACGTCAATTTTCTATTAAATATATCAGCCCATATATTTATACTTTTTGGGATGCGCATTTAACTTTGAGCAGGCATATTTTACAGCTTTAAATATTTTCACTTATTTATTGATGTGTAGCCCATAGCCCCTTTTAGTGCTGCTGTGCCTAAAAGCTAATTACAAGGTTGGGCAATTTAACTCCCGGATTGACACTGCAGCACTAGTCACGTGAAATTAAAACAAAAGTAAAGCAGCATATAATACTTCAGTTTTATCAATAGAAGATGATCAAGCAGAAAACGAACAGCTGTTAGTTTCTGCGCCGGATGCTAGCGCATCGTATTTCTGTCAGTCGTCATGGAGAAACAAGTAAACATTTTGCTGTAAACAGAAACTCACGAAATGTTGAATATTCTTTTTTTAAGAATTCCCATCCCACCCAGCTTATCCCGGCTTAGCACATTTCGTGCTGTACACGGACCTAACATGCCCCCACCTTTGAAAAACCCATGCCCTAGACACCAAAAACACCCCGGGAAAGTAGAGTGCTTAGGATTAGAACCTGCGCGACTTTAGTAGAATAACTCCGAAGCCAAGCGCTGCGGCCACTACTCTACCGCGGTCCCCGATAACACCTAAAGGCATATTATAGTGTTTGAATGATTTAAAGTTTAAACGTTTCAAAAACGAACAGGAGGATGTAAAGACGTCGCTAGAACAGGCATCATAGACCACTTGAAATGTAGATTCGGTCAAAAGTTTTAAAATTGTGGGAAACGATCACCGAATAATGGCTGATACGTTAACCATCGAAAAGAAGACGATGCAAAATTTGTCCCGCACAGTTTTACGGGCGAGCAAAAACAGAAAAGAGTTGCATTGGGCACAGATTTTGTATGGACTTGTCGCCACAATTAAATTTTCTTAACTGCATTCTCATTGGTAAAGTGTCGTGCAAGATTCACACGATCGAGACGAAACGCAGATGCAGTGGATTGGAAAATCATCTCCGCCTCTACAGTTCTTTGGCTCTCTAGAAAGCGTGGTGACCTCCTCACCTATGCATGTGGAGTGCGTGCAAAGTAATGTACACAAACATAGGGGACGCAGGCTCTGAACCACGAGAAGCATCTTTGTAATTTTCTGCAGAGAAGGTGCTCTTGGCAGAAATTTCTCCGTAGTTTATCGTTGCCTTCCGAGAGGAAACAACCATGCAGAAATCCGATGTTCCTGGACACCAGACTGAACCCAGGTCCAAAACACTAACCGCTGCAACACTCCCATAATCATCACCAAGACCCAAAAAGCTTCGTTTATAAAAATCGAGAATCAAACCCGTACTGATTACTTTTTTCCATAAACATTCTTACGAACAAACAATAAATAGTGCACTCTACGTTACTTAATGAAAATGCACCTGCCCATTCTGCTCTGATTGTGAAGTCATTTCTCATGAAACACGGCGTTATTGATATCGGACAGCTACCCTATTCACTTGGCTTGGGCACTGGAAGACATTTTTGTCTATCCTGAAGAGAAACACGTTATCAACGGGAAACGATTAGAGGACGTAGAAGTATTAAGAAAAATGCAACGGCCAAATTGAAACCAGTTTCTACGGACACCTATCACCATTGTTTCCAAAATTTTTGGAACGTTGGAGTGAATGCATTAAAGTAAATGGAGATTACTTTAAATAAATATAAAATATTTTCTTGTTACACTTAAATTATTGTTCTATTTATTGTGATAGCTGGGAACTAAGTTGCCAAACCTTATATGACCAAAAGGTGACTCTTTACAAATATATCAAATTTCAGTTTCATTTATTTCAAATTGGAAACCGTTGCGGATGTTTTTTAAAATAACCATTAAAAATCTCGTAATTTTAGCCTTGATAACTAGATGTTTGTTTGACGTTTTCATCTTATTTTAGTTCACGAAATCAATCCCGTGAGGGGGTACTCTATGACTATGAATAACGTTAAATAACAGAATGATATCTCTATATTATACAGGGTGTTTGTACTAATACTAGCCAACTAATTACCCCAAAACTCTTAAGAGAAAGCATAATTAAAATTATACTTTGTGACTAAAAAAACACAAGGGATGCGATGACAACAAAAACTGTAAACTGCCAGAATGTCAAAAATGTGATTACTTCTTCTCTGTTAGTATCCGCGAATTATTAAAGTTGACATAAATGATACTGGAAACACCTTGACACGAAGAAGAGAACCAACAAATAAAAAACCTATTTTCCAACGATTTACCTCATGTTGACAAACCATTGCCCGTTATTTTCTATAATTCGATAAACAGGCGCTTGCCTATAGATCCAAGGGGCGCAGTTTCAATCAGGGCTGAGGTTGGTGAGATTTTTCTGGCGGGGAAAATCTGCCGGATAAGAAATAAAGCCTAGGTCCCGTGTCACTGCGATGTGCGACACGAATGGGGTTGGAACTACCTCAGATACGCAAAATTCCCAGTTAGGGTGTACAATGGGTCAAATATGGCCTAAGTACAAAGGGACGCTTGAAAAACCGCGTCCTAGATCTCCCTCAATCAAAATTCAATATAATATACAGGGTATTATTTCCCTTACTATCATGTCTGCCATGGTACTTTACTCATGCTATCACATAGTGGGTTTTCAGAGATTGCTAGTGATTTTTCTCATTTTAATACGTAATTTTATTAAAATAAAGTTCAAAGCTACACAGATGTTTATATATACTATTACGTTTAAAGAACAATTTTACAACACGATCACCACTTTATGAAGAATTATAATCATCATTCGACATATCGTAGTTAGTGCGCTCTAGGGACAGAAGCTCACAGCTTTACTGTCCTGGTTTACCAAACGCTTATATAAAAAAAGTGCGAGGAGTCAAAATAGCACAAGAATACTAAGCACTAAGTATCCTTTTTAGTAGAATCATGCTGAGTAGTCAAACGTAAGGTTCTTAATATTGATTAATCTAAGGTTTGGAATTTTACAACTTTGATTAAACTCTTTTAATCTTCCTTTCATCATCATTGACAGCCTTTTCGTCCCACTGCTGGGCATCGGTCTCTTCTCTACTACGTATTTCTCCTCAGCGCTAAGGTAGAAATACGGGGGACCTACAGCTTAACGTCGAATCAGAACGACAGAAATTCCATAGAAGGGTTTTACCATGAAGATCCCACGGTTGCAAGCCGAATCGGGAATCTTCCTTTAAGTAATATAAGTTATTAATTTTGGGTATTTTCAAATTATGCTACTACATAACAATACAGTATAATTTCTATGCAAATATCTCTACGAGTTTTAGAGTGATTTACTTGCTAGTGTTAGTACAAACGCTTTGCACATATCAACTTTAAATTATGTATTTTAAAGTGAAATTTTAAAAATACTGAGGTTGATTCAGTTTTTACTAATGCTCAGTAGAAAATCCTAAGTTTTTGTTACAATTATTCTAATTTATTTGCATTATTCTGTTATTTATTCATTTAAAACTCCTAATAGAAGTGCCAACGTGGACGCCATTGATGCCACAAATACCTTCCTATTTACTGGTAATAAAACTCTGCATACATCAAGTTTAAATTATATATCTTAAAATATAATTTATAAAATACTAGCATTGATTCAGTTTCTTTACTAATGATCAATAGAAAATATTAATTCTTTTTTATAGTTATCTTAATTTATGTACATCTATATGAGAGGTACATTTTTTACATATTATGTTATTTATTCCTTTAAATCCATTTATAGAAGTTACATAGAAGCCATCGATGCCACCAATACCATCCTATGTTCTGGGAATAAAACTAGGTTCAATATTAATATTGAATTTATTTATGCAAATACGCGTTTCTAGGTACAATATAGATGCGAGATGGACTGCAACGCAGCCAACCCTACAGATTTAAAATCCCCATACCCTCAATATAGTACCTACTCAGTACGTACATGATATCAGTTTTTTTAACGTTTACTCACCGATACATCTGCAAAATAAAAACTAAAACCTCGAAGCACACATGTACGATGTGTCAATTTTTAATTCTTTTAACGATAGTAAATCACAGTAACTTCATCTAGTTTCACTAACAAGCGACGTGGGATCCTCTCCTCTAACGGAAAAATTGACACCACCTCTCGATAATTTTGAATTCGAGCGCAATATCTGTGAGTAACGTAGAAAAACCAATCGAAAAACAAATATTTACATAGTATTTTTGCATTCAGTGGCAGTGAAACTATCAAAACCAACGTTATCATCCATAATGACGAGCAATACAAAAAGAAGGGCAAAAATACAGCTACGGTGAAACGCGCAAATATACAGGACAAATTTTCTCTTACACCGCACTGACAGGTAGTTACGATTTAGGACGGATAGGCGCTAAAAATATATCAAAAATAATGCTAACGAATGGACTTTCGAAAATTCACAAATTAACAAGTCGAGGTCCCACAGTGACGCGTAGTCCCGTCGAAACGAACTGCTTGTGTATATTGGGAGATATACACAAGCATCCGAAGACCCCGCCACCGTGTAACGAGGGACCCACATTCATAACCGTGAAGCTCTATGAATTTCTTGAGGTTGTAAAAGCAACAACTCGTGCCCGTCTAGATACTTTGTTTTAATCTAATGAAATGTCAAGATTTAAAAAAAATTGAGTCTTATTTACAGTGTTTTGTTCTTCAATATAAGCCGTATTTTTGCCAAAATTTTATAACAATTCATTTTGCTAATTTTGTACAAATAGTGGTGTACAAAGGCTCTTATTTATATTAGAAAAAGTATTAACATTCAAACAAGAACAGTATCTTTCTCTTTTTTTGTAAGTTCGACGCATGCGGAGGTCAAAGGTTAGCATGATATATTTATTCAACTCTTAATGTCGTTAAAACATCTGAAATTCTGATTGCAACAATAAAAACACCGAAATGAAGAAAAATTGGTTGTAACTCTCTGACCTACACCAAATGGACAATACACCACTATTATGCATCGAATACAAACAATAATATCTGATCCACTCTTAAGCTAACTTTTAAACAATTTTTTCCACAAACTACATCATATTCAACAATTTGCATTCATTTTTAAGTGACCACTCTATCTATGCACAAGTGAACATTTGTTTACTGTCTAATTGTGGTTTTGGAGAATTGAAAAGAAAGGAAAACAAAATAACACCCAAAATTATATTTATAAAAAATAACAAGAAAGGTACAGACTTAAACCAACGCAGATTTCCAAGCACATTAGAAATCAGAAATCACATCAATCGGAGATGAACATGCTGTAATAGCGCTTATAGCCGCAGGTGGCGCCACGTTCAAAATGGGAGCAACACAAAACAGCTGACAACTGTTTTACCCTCAAATTTCAAATGTGCTCTCTTTACAAAATGTATGAAGACTAGACTAGACGTGCTAATTGAAAACAGCAGAAAGAACTGCACGGGTTGTTTGCAATGCTGCACTTTCTGACTGCAACTTATAAAAAAATAAACGATTACAATGGCTTTCTGTTGGTTCTTATGTAATGCCAGACAATATCAGCAGAACATGGGGCCATTTTTGCTAGATATGTATTGAGATTATTAAAAGCAGACTAAATTTTAAATAATACAAACATTGTTTCTCTCTACTTTAAGATCCTAAAAACAAGTTGTCCGACGCAAAAGTTGTTCATTTTTAAAAGGAACAGATGAATAATTAAGAAAATCCGTTTCTGTGTTTATAACAAACTAACAAGAATATTGAATACTACTATTTTATGCAGCTAAAACTGTAAACTTTTCTTTAGCACTGTAATGTTGTAACCATGTTTTTTTTATTGTTGTGTTTAACTACTTTGATAGCAACTGTCATTTTAATAATTTTGATTTAAGACATGTAGTCTTAATAATGTATACCAATAAAGTATACATTTGGATCAGTCTTATTGTGTTTAAGAAAGTCCTGTTGACACAACAGGAGAGTCCAATACTATATTTTATTGTGGCGGTATTAGGGGTGGGCACTAATACACCTTGAAAATATTACAAAACCTACTCTCTATTATCTATATAAAATATCCATGACCATCATGTGCCCAATTTATCATAAAAATAATGCTTCTACACTAAAATGCACTGTGTTAGCTGTTCAAGATGCCGCTGGATTTAAAATAAAAATGTATAGCTTTATTTTTGGATTTAGCTTTAGACTGTTCACAAGGTTAAGATCCTAATCGATAAAAGTAATTGATTTTGTCGACTAAACAAAAAGTTTTAGGTTATTGCAGATCATAATCTTGTTGGTGTAATAATAATTGTATAGCTCACACAGTTAAAAGAAAAAAAATTGAAGCATCTCATGATTATTAGTTGTAATTTAGGAACTACCCAAAGAGAAGTTAAATTATTACCAAGAACATATTCCGTAGCTCGGTGCAAAGTGTTTCTCAGTATTATAATAGAAAATTATTGTATAAATTCAATTACTCCGCACAGACTAACTAACCTAAGTATATAAATATTATTATAAATACTGAAGAATATTTAAGAAAAATGTCTGAACACCAATAAGCATTCTTGCAGCTGTTGGCACCAATCATAAAATTATGAGCCTGCAATGCTAAATCAATATAAATACTATTTTGTAGTAGATAGGTAGCTTATAAGTTATAACAAGAAGCAGCAAAACACCTTGAAAATGTTCTAATCTAATCCTTTTGTCGAATTTAGTTACCGTGTTCCTTGATATTTTCATTAAACTTTAGTATGACTAGTTATTAATTCAAATGCCCTAATCATTTAACTTCATAGACAGGCACAATTTCTTTATATTTTGATAAATCTACAATTGTTCAAAACAGTTCATTAATTTAAGGGCCAAATGCTTACAAATACTTTCATTTTCCCAAAAGACATCCGCTGTTGTAGCCCAAGTACAACTCATTACCATTTCCCAAGAACTATTTTTATTGTCCAATTCTGCCCACCCACCGTAAAAACTTAATGCCGCCACTAAATATTTTGTTTAGAACTGATTTGCAATTCAAACTTAAAATTTTGGGGTAAACAATCAACATTTAGCAAGCACATGGTGGTTGATTTTTCCCAAGACACTGAGTTATTCAAAACTATTTTGCCATTTTTTTAAATCGTTCTACGTACTCTATCCAACCCTCCACTGAAGAGAAGTATCTTCAAAAAAACAAAAGAACTGAGAATGTATAAATATTTAAATGAGTTGAGAGCTTATTAAATATGAATACAATATAATATTTCATTGCCATTTACATGTTAAAAAATAAAATCACAATAGCACCGATATTATGTAACACAATGAAACTTAAAACTGGCCACCGGGATCACTACATCTTTAGTAATGAATTTCTCAAACTGGAGAATATTAAAGGCATTGGATGGAAAACTGAATTTATACAGTAAATAATAGAGAAAACAAAATTATGATGGCAACTAAGAAAATATCGCTTGCGTTGTTGAATGCAAGGAAACAACATTTATCAAGACAAGCTCAAATGTGCTTAATAGTTATTTATTGTATAAGTGTTTTAGATAGCGTTTTATCTACGCAAGAAAGTTTAAACTCGAGAACGAAGTTCGAGAGTTTAATTTTCTTGAGTGGATAAAACGCAACTAAAACACGAATGCTATACAACGTTTTATCCACAATCACGGTCGTTTAGATTCAGATTTCATCAAAAAATGATTTGATATTTCGCTCTGACTAACGTCAAAAATTATTGAAATTATTTAAAAAAAACTTTGGAAGGCGTTGAATGGTTGCTAAGGTGATGAATGGTTGTTCTTTAGTTTCGATTGTTTATCGACTCCATTTGTGAAGTTGGTGAAAAATGCAAGAAAGCGATTTTGTTCCTGAGAAAATCAAAAAGGAAGCTAAAGAAGCAATTCTCCAATTATTGCCTGTGAAGTCCAGGCAACATTATGAAAAAGTATTTTCCGAATTTAATGAATGGAAAGAAAAACGGGGGGTAAGGACAATAAATGAGGAAGTTCTGCTATCGTATTTCTTTAATTTGAAGAAGAAGTATGCAATTTCATCCATTTGGTCGAAGTACTCGATGCTGAAGGCCGCTATGAAGGTCCATAAAAACATAGACATTGGAAAATATAGTAAGCTCACTGCCTATCTGAAGAGTGAGTCGAGAGGGTATAAAGCGAAGAAAGCTGCGGTATTGGAAAGAGTACACGTGGAAGAATTTTTGACAAGGGCTTGCGATGAAGAATATTTGATGATTAAGGTAATATCTCTTAACCTTTTAGACATTGTAGATAATAAACTTTGAAATATTTTAGGTTGCACTAATAATGGGGTTGTCTGGTGCCTGTCGTTGCTGTGAATTGACGAATTTGAAAATCAATGATGTAGAAGACAGGGGCGCATATCTGCTTGTTTCTATACCAGATACCAAGACCGCCGTCTCACGAAAATTCACAATTATGGAAGAAGGATTCTCTGTCAATACTGTGGAGACGTGTAGAAAATACATGTCCTTACGTCCGAAGAAGTTATCCAAAGACAGATTCTTTTTACGATACTCTAATCAAAAATGTACTTCACAACCTGTTGGAATCAACACGTTGTCGAAAGTTCCTTCAAGAGTTGCTTCATTTTTGAATCTGGCAAACGCAGAAGTTTATAGCGGCCATTGCATGAGGCGCACTTCAACAACTTTACTGGCTAATAAAGGTGCTGACCTTACAACAATTAAACGACATGGTGTGTGGAGAAGTTCCGCTATAGCAGAAAGTTATATCGAGGATTCTGTATCTAATAAGCTTGATATCGCAAGGAAAATCCAAGGTACTCCTGGTACTAGTCCTTCCTTACAAGAGGAGACATCCAATGTTTCTACAGATTTATCAAAAACTTCGACAAGCACTATGCGTTCTGAAACCGATGACAACTACAAGCTTGTTATTAATGGAAACGAAGTGAAATATGATAAAATAAAGAAGGAAATTTCTATTAATGTAAATGTTAATGTTAATATTAATAAAAAATAAATAAAATGTAATTGATTTAAGATTGTATTTTTCATTATTCCACTAGTGCAATAAAGTAATTTCATTATGCCACTAGTGGATAAAGTGGTACTTTATATGCTTCATAAGTGTGGATAAATCTCCAATTATAATGTGATTGTGGATAAACAATAATAATGGCCACCATCAATAATTATATTAGCTAGCACTGTTTGGCCCTTCTTGTTCTCTGAAGTTTTATACATTTTCAAATTTAATGTATTGCTTTTCTGAATATTAATGTCTCTAACTTGATTACAGTTCGGTATTTCGATTTGCCTACATAATCATTCGTCGTGTAAATTCCATCTAAATGTTTATTAATAATATTAATCCAATAATTCAATAGAAATTCTTGGAGAAGTAAATATACCGAGACACAGAAATACCAGCTCAAATAGTGGTTAACTACACATTTTTAAAGAAAAAATACAAATAAAACGATTGTTTAATTCAGAATGTATAAAGTTTTGAATTTATTGCAAAAAAGAAAAAAGAGAAAACCTAAAAAAAAATATAACTTCGCATAAGAACCAGTTTTTCTAGTAATTTTCTAAACTAAGACATTGGATAGAGTACGGAAGACTATTGAAGATAAAGAAAACTTATTTTTGGATAACTCCATTCCAAAGGAAACATTTAAGTGTAGAATGGAAAATCAACCATCATGACTTTTTTTTTAGAATGTTAGTGTAAATTTTATATTCTAATGACGAGATACCATAACCTCTTAGTTGAGGTTATACTTATACCATTAAAGACAAAAAAATTCTTGACAGCACAACAGATACTAAAGCAACAGCCTTTTTTTAAATTCATCTTAAGCTAAAAACGGGTTTTGTATAAACAAACAAAAATGGGAAATGTTGAAAAACCATAAAAAAAATAAATTAGTCCAGCAAAGATGTCCCCTCATTTACAAAGCTAACTTAAATAAGTATTTCTTATACTACCATGTGTTTAAAAATTCCCAATTTAAGTAGGCTGTGGCTGGTTTACTTGTAAACATAAACATAACCTATAAAAATATTTCTACTAAAAAACGTTGGTGAAAGCTAAACAAGACTTTTATTTTACACAGCCGACCCAACTTACGAATTTTATAAAACATAGCTTAGATATCCAATAAAATTAAAATAATAAAAACAAAGTAAAATTCTCCCATTGCTTGCAATAAAAAATTTGTGACAACCCCGCCGAGCAGGTCAAATATTAATTAACGACTATTTTACCTATTATATCAATCTGTGTACAAACAAAATCGTGCCGTATTTTCAGAAGATACTTGGGAGGCTGTCTGAAAAGGCGGCGCGTCACAAAACGAAACGATAGAAACACGGTGTACATAACAATGTGCCAACATTTAAAGTGAATGAAACCAACTCATTGCAGCTTGCATGCGCACACCTCGACGAATGAATGGACGAACAGACAACGCAAATGCACTGGTCAAGGAAAATCGCAAACACGGACTCCCGCATATCAATGCACGGTGTGTAGGAAAACTGCGGTTGTACACGACATCCTTTGGCGTACCCTGTTTTGTTTACATGAATTAAATCGGTGGACAAACGAAGTCTCGGACAAATTAACAATTTTTGCTTGTAAATCGTTGTATTCTCACAGGAGGGAAAAGACGACACTACGTTGGATATTGCTAAGGGAAGGAAGACAGACTAGTCAGTCCCATTAACACACACTATATACAACCCGTAATGATTATTATTTACATTTGATTCGAGGAGGCAACAAATTAAAACGGTCGGTACGACACGACACTGCAATTTTATGGCATTACTTCAACTTAACGTTAATTGTACTCTAAAGCATTCAAAAGCTAGCATTTCAATTAAGAATTGATACAATTTTACAGGAAAAAAGAACCAATTGAAAATATAATGACCCACTCTCAAACAAATAAAAACAGCTCCACATATTAATAATAAAAATTTGTAAACGGGTTGGAACAACACGTTTCTAACTGCACTAAATTTTAATTTTCAGGTAATATAGTTATATCTGCAATATTCTGGCTATTCCATTGCTGAGAAGTTCAGTAATTGGTGTAAAATTTAAATTACGATGATATAAGGCTGCAGCTGTTGAAAAGTACAGAAATTTTACACAAACATGATCTTATCCACCAAGAAGCGAGGCCTATTGAGTCAAATTATTGAAATTTATTTTTATAAGATCATTATCAAAGCTGGGCAATGGTTAACTACAAAGTATTTTAGTATTATTATATTTACTACTATTTTGAATTACTATTTAAATTAAACTAGTCAGTAGTTCGGAGCCCACGTTAAGCTGTAGGTCCTTTACGTCTATGGTTCTTTAAACGCGCAACACAGGCATAAGAGAGAAGATCGCTACGTCTTGTAAAAGATAAAGCACTCGAAGAAGAAGAAGAAATCACTATTAATATTGATAAATTTTTTGTTGATAAAGATTTTACCGGCACAACAGTAAATTTTTATTGTTTGGTGTTGCATGCTGTTATTCTAGAAAACATTCATTTAACAAAAAAAATTGGACAATGCCTCCCTACATTTTGTAACTCCAAATTTTACTGATAGCACTATTTCAGCTGTGCTAGTCTGTCTTGAAATTGATAGCAACTCTTCCCTGAAATCCCCTTTTATAAACTTACGGTATTTTGTGTCCCAATAGTGTATTGGGCCATATATTTAGTTATCCATTAATAAACGGGTGCAAGTCAGTTTTGAATTCTATTAACCGAATATTATTAGCAAAGAAAAAATTTACAGAATTATAACAATAATTGGAAATTAAAGATACCCTTAATGAATTGCTATAATACATTAGACTAGCATTTCTATAAGGTGAAGCGTTCGTGAAATTACGGAGGATTAAGATAATACAAATTTTAAAAATTGAAGCAGAATTTTGCAGAAAATTAATGAAGTACTACAACAAAGATTTGCTATTTTCTTTTTTCGATTAATAAAAACTTTAAAGAAGTAGTAGTAGTAGTTGCATTAGCTAGATATTTTAAGAAGGTGATTTCACAGCAACCATAATTAAAATTATAGGAAATACCTTTACATGAATTATTTTACCAAAGGGTTTAAATATTTTTGATAATTTAACAAAACTATACTTTTGATTTCAATGACTCCGCTCAGGGCAACCATTAGTATCACTCAATAGAAAATATAGTTGAATTGGTAATTGGAATATAAAAGAATACAAATGTTACAAGATTATCAAATAATTACAAATAAGTGAACAAGGTCTTACATTGTGTGTTCCAGTGGAAGATTATTCATTATCCTCCAAGCACAAATACATTTTCAGAAGATGTAATTGAAAAATTAGCACTGCTTACAAAAAACAGAATACATAAACATAAATTCCTTTAGGTTCCGCTGGTCAAAAACTTCACATGTCCAAAATTCACCAGTCTTTCTAGGATTATAACTAATTGCATTTTTTTGAATTTCTTATGTAATAATAAAACGTTTTAAATAATTTTTATGTATTACTTGAATATGTGGCTTATTTAAAACTAATACAGCTACAAATCAGTTGGTATTTAAACTATTTTTTTGTTAAAGAATTTAATTTACTAGCTTAATAACATTTTCGGAAAAAGTGGATAGCTACTAATTAAAATAGGTTGTCCAGCTTTGAATATAACATGATCAAGAATACCATAATACTTAAACTCATTTGAGAGTACCTAGAATCATAATTGACAATTCTTTATTTCTGACTTCCATTTACCATATAACTTTAATAATGTGGTTGAGGTTCTTTTTGAGTTAATTTCTAAATTACTAGTTTTCCTGTGCTTGTTTTATAATTTTTATCGCTTTACTATTTACTTAATTTACTTTGTTGTTTCATAAACTGACAAATTTCAAACTGGCAGATACAACCTTTTCATATCGCCAATTATAAAAAAGGCAGGGATTAAGTTCTGCATCTTTTTAATTTCCAGAGCAAAGATTAAATAGACAGTCAACAAGAAATGCAAATGTAAACTATATTACCTCAAAAATTTCCTAATCTAGCCTTCATAATGTAAACTCACTGAAACAAAAAGATGTGGCTATTAAAGGGCTGGTTTGGAATTATTATTACAGTATTTGATGCAGTTAGAACGTTATAAAATATCAAAATTTTAATAGCTTCTATGAAGTGAACAACACCCTCCCCTATTTTCGGTATCCCCTTTTTCTTGCTGAGCTTTTGAATGCTAACTGCAGGCACCTTTTTGCTATTTTCAAAGCCACATTGCTGCTGGTACCTTCCTAAATGCGTGCTTTATAAGAAAATCAAAAGAAAAGAAACAACAAAAGGGGAATGTTTCAAATCCCGTCTTCACAGATTTACCACTAGTTATAATCTACACATGCCCACTTGCGATGGAAACCAAAGACCCAAAAGAACCGCCTGTACAGCACCAGAAAACCCAAACAAACTCCTACCTACGTTAAACAATCTACAACGAAAAATAACCGAATGTACACATATGTACATATTGTCATAGATTTTTTTTAAGTCTGTGCGCAACACTAGTGTTTAATAGTAAAACGGCACCCTCGGGACAATCAATGCTTAGACAGTGAATGCCCCGAGTGTTTTCCCTAACTGCTCGTGCTGGCCATGGGGCTGACGGGAGAGAGGGGGGTGCAGGTGGCGTCCCGCAAACACCCGTTCAGAGTTATGAGGAGCTTCCGTGAGCCTGCATGGTCCCTGTGTTCGCACAACCACACTCCCTGCCACGTGCCCAGGTTCAGTTTGCCTTCCGTTATTGGAATCGTCAGAGAGGAACCAAGGAAACAGGCTTTCACGTGAGCCGGCTAAAAAGAAACAAAATATAAGTATTTAAATATCTTCAATATAACAGAATTATATGTAAATCATACTTACGATGAGGATCGGTTCAAGGGGCAATTTTATTCACTAATTTTAAAATCAGCTAAACACTATAAACAGCACTGAACACCAAAAGCAAAAAGCAAACCAAAACAATGAGTAGCATAAATCTATTAATCTGGAGAATAATAACGTAAAGCAAACATATTATACGTTTTTCATCCAAAATTACTGTTTAATATGCACACATAACATTAAATTGTTAGAAATGCAGTTGATTCGTGACGACACACAAGGAAAGAGGTTAGGTTTCAAGTAGTTGTCTAAACAGGGTTTTATTACCAATTTTTCTACTACATCAAGCCTAATTTCATCTCCAAAATACAAAAATACTTTGCTAAAAAGTGGGGTTAGGTTATAGATTAAATGAGGTTAAGGGCACAAATCTTGCACACCATTACAGAAAAACCAAAATAGCTATCAATTAAGCGTAATTCAATCGCAAAAAGGTGCAACACAAACCATAATTTAAAAATCTGCATGCAAATGAATCAAAACTGATGAATTACTTACCATATCATCAGGTCCCTCGCACGAATGCCTATATGCCAAACCTTCGGGCACAATTTTATTTAGCATCATTTCCATGTCGTCTCTTACATCCGGATCCCAACTTTCATTTAAAGCCAGACTCGCTGATGTGTGTAAAACTAGAACAAAAATCTAACCTCAATTCTCTGGCTAAAACACCATACGAAGTATAATTTTTGGATCAACATCATAATAGTACTTAACATTCGATCATTTCCATAGTTTTTAAGTCTAGGTTTTCAATCTATCTTACAATTACCTACTGATAAATCGGTACTGGGTAATGGTGTCGAGTTGTCAGTACCATGTATGGTAGCTAATGAATTTAGAGTTAGAATATGTTCTGCCTTGATTCTTAAGTAAATTGTATTGCAAAAACTAAATCAAATTGGGGAAACTTAACGAAAAATGTTAAAAACTGAACGTCCTGTGAGTCAAGTTCTTACTTTGTACATGGCAGAGTCCCATGGCAAATTGTGACAATTCTGGAACTTGTCTTAATATTTCCTCCGTGACCAAGTGTACGCCTCTGTGTTGCGGTCTTAGATTAATTTTCTTTTGAAACCATGCGGAATTAGTCTGAATAATTCGAGCCGAAGAAGCCATGTTGGACTTACTGTCACTACCACTGTCAGTCGCCAGTTTGAAAGTTATTTATTAACACTCACAAACAACCGAAACAATTATACACCTCAAAATTACTTTTATATCTCACTAAATTCATTATTATCATGAGCAAATCATCGGAATTGTGTTAAATAGTTCGAAGAAAAAACAAAAAGGTTACACAAGGCTTGCCGCAGTGCAAGACCGGCTCGTTACTGACACTTCGGATCCGTTCGGCTACTCTCGGACGGGCGCGGACTTCCCAATCGCGCCAAATTTAAATTTGTGATAACACCTGCAGCAAGATCGATTTCACTCCTTCCCACTACCATTAATAAAAAATCTAGAACACTAATAGTCGTAATAACCTTCAAAACCATTACAACGTTCTTCCATTAACAACAGTCAAAACTGTAATACATACGTAATTAGTAGCAGTGGTGATATGATTTTAGCTTCTGCTTGGCGGGAAGCAATTTGACACACTTTTTACTTTCTCGTGCTGAAAATTGTATAGGGTGATCGCAAAAATTTTCGACATTGAAATTTTGAGGAAAATCCGTCTTTTAGACTTCCAAGAACCAAAAATTTGGGTTGTTATAAAAATGTCCATTTATATAAACGCAAATTGCGCATATTTATGAAAATTATCCACAATTGGAAACGAAAATAACACATGAATTTTTTATCTTTTTTGATTAACACAAAATCGTTACAGGGAATTCTATAAGACGTCTGAATTCAAATTGAACGCCTCACCGAATTCTCTATGTCTATGTTAAAAGTAAAAACCGTTACGTTTTTTTTTCAAATGTCCGACTGTGAGGCTTTGGAAGTGGGGTTGAAATGAACGTTGGGTTAGTTAAAAAAACGTGTAGATTATAATTTTAAGAGATATGAAAATAGCGAAAGCTAAAACAAACAAAAATGGCGAATTTCCACAAATGTTAAAATTAGCAAAATATGTTTTCCGGAAACTGCGTCAAGAATTTTGTTAATATTTCCTGAGATACTCTTGTTTAAAAGCGTTTTCTCAGCTTGGCATTAGGGCCTTTCAAGAGTTTTTGAAAATGTCTTGATGTGATATGCATACACACCTATATTCTACATTCAAGATATGAATTAAAAGGTTCGTTGGATTACCTACTAGTTTAAATATACAGTGTTCTATTTGAAATAAGCAAGTAGTGACTATTTCCGAAGAAACCGCCCGTGCTTAGTGTAAATGATGCGCTTTTATATACATAAATTTCATTCTTTTAAATCGGCGAATAAGGAAAATATAGCTGAAATCGAAAATGATGACGGTAAAGGTGCTAACCTCCTCCTTCTTATCGGTCGCCCGTAACGAGTATCGCGAAATCATGGGTCGGTAGAAAAACCGATCTAACTGATTCTGACATAGTTCTCCATTGGTCTCTGTTTTCTGCCATCCTCATACACTGTTTCAAAGATGTACTTATTTGTTGCTTTAGTGGTCGGTGTATTGCGTGGGTGATCTTCCTCTAAAGTCTAGACTCTAGAGCCATTGACATTGCCTTGTATCATCAGTTTCTCTAGGCCTACTTTTCTTATGGTGTGGGCTGTGGCCGAAATATTTCGTTATTCGTTACTTTATTGTCGTAGTCAGCCATTGTTTTATCTACAATTCTTCCAGTACGGATTTAGTTTTAGGTTTATTAGTAAATTGTAACATCTAGAGAACAATATTTATAATTTAACTGATTGTTCTATGTACTTTCTTTTTATGAACTTTAAAATGTTCGCTTTACTTAATTACTTTTAATGCTTGAGAAATTTTGTTTATAGTATTTATTATGCCAACAGTGTACAATAAATACCATTAATAAATCACAGATTTCTGATTTTAACCTCCATTCTTTGCAGACGTACATTGCTGAAAAAACATGTTTCGTTGTCTACATTGGAGAACGGAAATCGATCCGCGGGTTATTGATTATAACATGTAGACAGTGCGTTATATCGGAAAAACAAAAGCATTAATAAATTAGCCTCACGAATGTGCATCGTTTTCTTATTTAACCGAATGTCTAGCTCTTATCGTTTCCGAAATTCCAATGTCAGCTTTTAATTTAGGATATTTTCTTAAATGTGCAAATACTTTGTAGCATGAGAAAGTCCAAACGAACTGTTTCGCTTATTTTTTGTCTTTCTGTCGATTAAACTTACCATTAAGTAAAAAATAAATTTCTAACGCAAATGTCTGTTTTACGTTTGGTTTAATAATTTATAAATTTAAAATTAAAGAATTATAAACAATAAGAAGACCCAAGCAAGAAATACTTAGACTTGCAATTTATACAAAAACCATTAAAGAAATCGATTTTCCTCTACCTAGATAAGTCTTCTGTTTTCCTCACACAAACGACTGTTTTATTAAGTAATGCATGTGTAAATGGACAGTGTAGGCGTGTTCAGGGTGCGGCGAACATGAAACAACCCCTTTCTGATTAAATCCGTCGTCAGTGCAGTTCTAGGTGTAGTCGTAAACATGGCTACTTTCCATCCAAATCCCAATGACAAATCCGAACCATGGATCGAAAAGTCCGTCCAAGACGACCTAGGATTTCGAATTTGGCACGTTATATTTTTCTGCTTCGCTAGCGTTGTAGTTCTTGGTAAGTTGCAGAAGCAAGCTTAATGAAAAACCGATAATTATTCGTTTCAGTTATTTTTATATGCTGCTGTATTAAAATTCGCGTACCCAGAACGAAACAAGAAATAGAAGCCGATTACCAAAGAAAAAAGATTGCGTCAAAGTTTCGAGACAAACTTAAATCGATTCAAAACCAGGAAATGGACGCTATGGATCTGAAACGAGGTAATGAAATTACATCTTTTTTTAATTTTGCACAACGTTTTTTAAGCTCTAGAAATAATCCAAGAAGACTTACGAAATGAGAACAAAAGCATTGATGAACAACTTTCTCAGCAAATGAATGCCACTACTGATTACAATCTCTCGCGCGAAGGCACCTCTAAAATTGTTCAGGGTAAGTATTTCGGTATTAAAATTTCAAAACGTTAACGATTTAAACTAAGGTGGAATGAAGGCTGAACCACAGCAACCACCAAATGGGGGAATCACCAACCCCTTCATGACGCTCATCAAGGCCAACAAACTTCGACAACAAGAATTCCCTAGTCCTGGTCAGTCAGTGCCATTGCCATAGTAATAAGTAGAGGTTATTGTAATTAAACAAGTGGTAAAGGAAATAATTTTTATATTACATAACCGTAGTCTTATTTTACAAAACAATGCATGGTATTAAAACGAATTTAAAAATTAAGCGGCGTAATGTTGAAATGTTAGCGATTCGCTGGATTTGGCGGGCTTTAAGCTAAGTTTAGTTATGGTGCAAATTGCTAACATTTCCGCAATGCTCGATATTCTTACTTAAACTGGAGTATTTGCTATTAGGTAACAGACCATCCAAGGTTGTTTGGATGCTCTAAAACGATTTAAATATAAAAGTGGTCCTTAAAGCACATCAGAATCGTAATTATTATTACTATAAAAAAGAAGTTGAAAGGAGAAAAGAAAAGCGACAATTGTTTAGCAAATAGTTTTTAGAAACAACTCCTTATTTTAATTGTTTACAATAATTCACCAACTGCGTCTACTATTTCTGACAACACGGTTCTAAGAACAATGATTGTTCAAACCAGCTCAAAAATACGCCAAACAAGACAAAAACATTACACTAACTCACTCTGTACAAGGGAGGTCGTTCCGGCATTAGACGATTTTTGTTTTAATACTGATATTTCGTCTTCTCTTAATTTGTGTAAACAGTAGGCAAATTCCATTGAATGTGTAAATATGGTGTTCATTTAAAACCAAAGTTATTAAAGAAATGACATTTGCAAAACAAGAAGTTGCTCCGAAACTAGCAAAAAAATTGACTAATTGCAAAAATAGAATTTTAGCCACGCCCATTTTATGACGTCATTGATACACATTAAACCACGCCCACGTCTATATTCATTTTAAAAAGTTACTAAATTAAAATATGATTTTATAATTAATTTGTATAAGCTACATCTTGATTCCAAACTTTAATGAGTACTTCAAGCTCTTCTGGATTCTCCTGGTGTATACAATATCGAATTTGTGGATTATAAGTGATTTTCCCTTAAAATTTACTACAACAAATGCTTATGCTGAAACAATGGCAAGGCAATAACAAGAAAAAAAAACAGACAAGTGCATCAATGACAATAAAATAGATTGGTTGAATGGTTTAATAATTAATTTCCTTACTAAATCTTTCAAAGACATATAGGGACAGTTATACATTTTTTGTGCACTACCAAAGTACCTATTTTACCTACAACGTATGTACACACGAGTTTTCAAAATCATCTTGAAAATCAATTCTACGTAAAATTTGTTTAAGAGGTCATACCAGGAAAAAATTAAGAAATTGTGACAAGTTTACTTAGGTTTAGAATAGTTACTTACTAAAGTAGAAAATAAATCGGATTTCAAAAACTGTATGCACATATAGTGGCCGTTATTGCAAAAGATTTAAAAATATTTGCGCATTTAACGTTTATTATATTGACAAATGTATACCAGGCTTATCTGCAAACCCGTATTGTATCTTAAAGATAGTTTGTAAATATTTAGTAGAGGAAATTGCACAACCAAATGTTAACACATGTGTTTTAAGACCAAAACGTTCAGTCGTAAACAAGCAAACAAATGTGAATAAAGTGCCCACCCACTCTCTCTAGGAAGCACGTTTAAAATATTAACTATATTTACAGATCTGGGTACTCCAGAAATACTCAAAAGTTTACATCACATAATTTGCTCACAGGAATGCAATTACTGATGTAAACGTTTCTACATTTAAAGTGTGAATTAATAAATTAGTATTTAACTTTACATTAAAATGGCGCGATATTAATTGTGGCGCCATTTTTCGCCTACAATTCAAATTAGAACTACCTCAAAATCATCACCCAAAGGGATGTTTACACCTTCCTTAACATTACTTACATTACAATCGTATTTATGCATCACTGGTATAAACATTAGTTAATCGCTAGTTTGTTAACATCTTATATGCATGCATTTTTAAGGGAAAAAAAATGAAACGAAATGCAGATATTCTATACAGACAGTCAACTATAGTCGGTACACTACCGGAATCTCCAGAATGGTAAGAGATAGAAGCTTGGTTAAATGGGACAAAAATTGCATAGTTATAAGTTTATTTAAACCTATTTGTATTTACAGCAAAATATGCTAAGTATGAGTGAAAAACTGCAATTGGCTCATTTCTCTGAAATTAAATAACTCCCTTGGGAGTAGAAACAAAATAAATGCTTTAGAGAAAAAAATGTTAAAAATTAACAGTTGCTCTAGAAAATAGATTATCACTAATGAGCAAGTAAAATGCAAAGTAAGATTGTTAAGTAATAGTTAGGTAAATTTTTACAGCGGCACTGCTTAGAATTGGTACCTGCTTGATTTGGCAAGGTGAGTAAACCGATTCTTGTACCACAACAGTTAATTGCCAGCCAATAAAACACAGCCACATACAAGAATAATACTCTGACAAAATATACACAATCTTTGAGCGTATCGGTTCAGTTATAATCAAAAATTAAAGCATATGCTTTACTGCTGACAGGACTGCAGTAACTGGGTCCTCAGAAAAACAGGAATGTTGAGCAAATAACAGAATTGGTAATACTGTAAACTTTAATAAATAATAAATTGCTTTTATTTTTTAAATGGTAAACCACAGCACTGAACTGTAAAATTAACTTTTAAAAAAATTGCAACAATTTCATTTTCTAAACTAAATTGAAATTGTTAAATGCAACTAGTACTCCAAAAAGTACCTCGAAAATAAAAGTTCTAAAAGGAACATTATTAAATAAAAACTTGCTGCAAGTAATATAAATACATAAAAGTTTAACAATTTGCAACTTTGCAAACAAAATCGATGAAATGCTCCGAAACGATTAAAATACATGCATAAACCTACTAAAATTATTAAAAGTTACAAAACTATACCAACAAATTGTTGTGGTGCCAAAATGCTTGGTAGTTACGGCAGTTAAAACCTACAAATAAAAAAAATCCAATGTTGGAAATATAAACTTTCAGAAAAAATTAAGCAAATTTGTAACATAAAACCACAGAATAAATACCTACAATACCTACGGACACAGAAGCGCCACTCTCGCTTTTAAGCGGATCTGAAAATGAGTGCGCATGCTTAGCGGTAGCCATGTTGGCAGCGAGTAGATTTGTGTTTATATCCATTAGTTTCAATGCGAGTTGACCAGTTTGTCAACCGTATTTTATGATAACAATTAAATTACTAAGACTAATTTTAGTATGAGTGCATTAAAAGGTGGTCGGTGGTGAGCTGCACCTAATTGCCTCAACAATTCCATTGTAAATAAAGAACTAACCTTCTTTCGTTTTCCACAAGACGCACAACGGTACATTATCTGAATTGATAAAAACTCTTAAGGGTAAAACACCCATTGATTGGCACCTTAAGAGGTTTTTCACCTTCGAAGGTTCAGTACATCATCAGTATTAGTGGTAGAAAACTGATTTTTTTTAAGTTTGGTCCTCGATGTTTTGCTACATAAATCTGTCAAGTTTTTATTCAACAAGTTTCTGAAATAAGTGAAAAAAAAATAAAAGTAAAGGACCGCATTTGTGCCAGCTATTAGCAGTATAGCCAATGATTGGCATAAGAATTGAACCACTGATTGGCAGGGTAGCTAATCATTGGCATTGGAGATTGAACCGTTGATTGGCATCTGGTACATCTTCGACATTTTATTCCAAGATATGTACCATAAATATTTTGCACACAAAAATACCACAGCTCTCTATATACGGTCGCCTTACTTTATACTTCAACTCGTTTTGCAGTGGTAATTAGCTGAATAGTCATCTTCGTCTCTAAACATATCGCATACATGGTGTAGAGGCATTTTTGGCGCAGTTTTGCGTACAATGGTCGAGGCTGCCTTTGTAGCTTTTTTCGAAGCAATTTTCGAAGTAGTGTTCTTATTTGTTTCAGTCTTTTTCTTATCGATACTATTCTCCAATCTCTTATCTTTGCGTTGCTTCTTTATTTCGATTTCCAATTTTTTAAGTCTTTGTTTCTCTTCAAAAATATTTTATTGTTTAAAATATATTAATAGAAACATTAGAAATAATCACGCAAAAAATGTCAAAATGATTAATATTAAACATTTATAAGATTTTATTTGTTTAATGTACACTCTTAAAGCAATATATATTTTTACCTTGTGCCAAATCAAAGCATAAAAATTATAAAACTATCTAGCCTTTAATGCAAGTTTTTAAATTACCCGCCTTAAATTACTTGCTTTCAATATGGCCGCCTCACAAAATCTAGCTACTGAAACATCAAAGGCGCCGCCGAGAGTGGCGCTTCTGTGTCCGTAGGTATTTATTCTGTGATAAAACTGTTACTGCAGTTGCCCCTCCCCCCCGTCTTTGAATAAAATCTCTACTGCAACATATTCAATTGTTCTATTTAACTAATTATACTGTGTTAACAGTCTTTAGATGTTATAAAGTATATTTGTGATTCTTTTCTACAATTAAGATATATATTTTTTTCTATTACAATATGTAGTGTTTTTAAGACCTTGTAAAGATACTGCGACTTTCTAACACTCCATAAGAATTTCATGACTTTTTCATTACTATAGGTCTTAAAATATGCACATCGACCATCCCTAGAAGTTGTAGAACATGTTATTTGACAATCAGAACTTATTCCATTATTTTTGTATGTATTTTAATCACCACCAAAAAATCATTTCTTTTCTTGAATTATTAACAAATCAATTGATAGAGTTGTCAATTGAAGAACGTGGTGAGGAAGTGCCATTCTAGATAGGTCAAGTAACAGTAGCCCCATACTATATGACAAATTGCATATATCCATCATCCTAAATGTTTTATTCCTATTTGATTAAATTTATTTCAGTAAATGATATAAAAAAAAAATGTGTTCCCATACATAAGCTTAAATAAAAAGTTCCAATTTAGAAAAAAAATGTCAAGTTCTGTTGGAACTTATACATTTTCTGAATCTTTCATATACAGGGTGTTAATGAATTGCAGGGACAAACTTTTAGGGCTTAAAGTATACATGAAAACAAACATTTTTTGTTAATAAATGCATGGTCAAAAGTGTTTCCTTTCACGGATAGAGCTTGTCAAAGATTCTTTACGAAGCGCCTAAATGTAGGCAACTCAATTTACTACCTACTATTTGTTTCCATAACATAATTTGAATTTGAAAAGTGGGAAAGAGGGCTTTATTTATCCTGTATTAATTTCCATCGTTATGGAAACAAATAGTAGGTAGTAAATTGAGTTGCCTACGTTTAGGCGCTTCTTAAAGAATCTTTGAGAAGCTCCATCCCTGAAAGGAAACACTTTTGATCCTACATTTATTAACAAAAAATGTTTGTATTCATGTATACTCTAAGCCCTCGAAGTTTGTCCCTGCAATTCATTAACACTCTGTATAATAAAGTATGTCATTTTTTACTTTAGAAAATTGACATAAGTTGTACCAAAAGCAGGCAAAACTTTTTCAGTTTTACACTCAAATTTTTCATACTTGTGCTACATTCATTGTTTGCTTAATTTTTTCAAATGACTGAAGGTCGTGTTACCCATCTTTCAATATTTAATTTGAATTATCTAAAATTTATTTACGTAGTGGAAACACAGACTATCTTATCTTCCTAAACAAATTTTTTTATCTATGCAAAACATTATAAAGCACACAAATGTTCGTTCTATTCAAACGATTGTGTATCCCTTACTATTAGACATCCCTATTAGTGTACCCAATATAATAGACAATCTATATAAAAATACAAGATACACATGGCAATCACTTGCTCCTCTCCTTATGTATTACAACCGATTCAAAATAAACCATACTTGAGGTCCATTGTGGTGATAAGTTACACATTTGTTCTGAGAACACCAGATAAACAAACTCTTTTTATCCACAATTCACACCTGCAAAAGCAAAACTTTTGTGGAAATGCACAAAAAAATGAACAAAAAAATATTTATAATTAATTCATTAAAATCATATATTAGTTAACGTTTTATACATACAAAATCATGATAAAACAATATAAAAAAAAAAAACCAATTAAAACAGTATAAGAGTTCAATGCACGCGACCTTACTACTTTTGAACTTGGGCAGTTAACATTAGTTGTTATCATAAATTTTGAGCTCATCTTACATGTTGGCGAAACCTAGGCCTACTCACATCAATCTCTTCTTATAAAAGTTCTCCCCCTGCAAAAGTTTCGTTAGAACAGAACAACTTCATCAAGCATGCCACTTACGTAATGGTTTTCTTGTCGGTGGATTTGTTCTCAGGCCGAGCCCTATTAAGCACCTTAAGGAATTCCGACGTTTTGGCCCTCATTCTGCTGTGAATGTATGCCTTCGAACATTTAATATGGTAATGCAAGTAATGCCTAAACATATGGATCAAATTAATGGTGTTGTCGCGGGTGTTTCTTGCAGTATGCCTAGGAAACAGCACAAACGTTACATAGCCCACTTTGTTATCTACTACTGCATCGGTATTTTGAAGCTCTAGAGGTGGCTCACGGTGACTAAACAATACGGGGGGAGCCGTGTGGGAAGCCCGCAGCCCCTCCTTCAACTCTTGCATAAAAACTTTACCAATAACTACGTCGTCCTCGTCTCTAAACCTTGTCGAGAACACAACAGTCACTCTATCCGCCTTGGCTTCGACGTATCTAAAATAGGCAAATACAAAACAAGGTTAATACATAATTACAAGGTTTTTCCTAGGTTCTTCATGATTACTTACAGAGTCTCATCACTTCTATAATGTATAACAGCACGTGTTTGGCCCTCTTCGCCTCTCTCTTGAAAGTCAAAGTATTTCTCGAAAACAGAAGCGAAGCAGTTACGTTTAAGCAATCCGATCTTTTTAACCAGCTCCGGCCAGTCATTGGGGATGTTTTCCAGGTCTATTAGCACGGTGACGTTGTAGCCATCCTCGGGGGGTATTAGAATGGGGCCGTAAACTCGTTTAAGTAGCTCGTCTGCCCCGTGCTCTTGCAGCTCTTTGTAGAACTTGAGCGATATACTAACCCTAACTTTCGTCTTGTCTGCGTTTAAATTAGAAATGTGGTATAGTACGCCGTCGAAATCGGCCACTGTCACATCAATTGACTCGTTTTTAACGCTGAAAAATAAGAAACGCTGATTTTTTTGACAGGAAAAAAGTAAATATGGCCATGAGTCACTCCAGGTCCCTCTGCTCCCAAAAAACTCGCGATAAAAGGGTGTGCCATCCCGCGGATGCGTATCATCATTACCTTAATTTTAAAGGAAACATTTATCAAACGGGAGATAAGCAAAGCCTCACCCCAAAGTGCCGGCCTAACGGAGGTAATAAAAGACAAAAAAAATTATACGTACCCTGCTTGTGCGTTTCTAATCTTAACTGTTAACGTTTCTTCTACTACCCTATTATTTATTTCTAATAAAATCATTTTTACAACTTTCTACACTTATATTTCATTAAAATTAATATTAACTTTACGTTAGTTGAGTTGCACTACTCATTGGGAGGTGTTCATTTTGCACAGTTGTTAAAACGCGCGATCCACTTTACCGACATTAAATGACGTCATCAACAGACCGCGCACTTTAAAATTTGAATTCTTATCTTTTACAGGATAACTAACATTTTAACGTTTCAAATTAATACGTTAATACAAGATCATTAATAAACGTAACAGATTTCTTATTAGCTTTTATTGCTGGATACATATTTCGATATGATCAGAAGTAATTGTTAAATTAAAAGCAATAAAGTACTTAGTGCGGATTATTGCAAAAGCGCATGAGGAGCTCGTCTGGACTCTTGAGATTTACAAGGGCTTCAAAATCTCTATAGTTTTTTTATTAATCCATGTTCAGGAAGTTCCTTTTATTTATTAATTTTAAAAATTTACAATTTACCTACTTACTTTCTTTGCTGGGGTATATTTTGAGTGCATCTGTAAGTATTTGTCAATGTTATACAATAAATAATGCTAAGAACTATCTCATTTTACTAGGTTTTCAAACTCTTAGAGCACCTAAATACGTATTTCGTCAACGACGCTGCCATTTTCAGTAGGAACTTGAACTAACTAAAGTAACTTGGCTAAGGAACCCCTCTGGAGAATCACAATTGTTTTTAAAAATCGTTCAATTAATAATTATATTTTTGCTATTAAAAATTTTCAGTTGTCTTTTTAAAGAACGATTAGATATTAAAACGAAAAATAATTTAGATATTTTGAATCTTCTTCTTCTTCAACCATTTGAATCTGTTCTTGGATAGACAACAAAATCGGTACTTATAGATGGAAAATGTTAGGGAAGACATAGGCCATTTCCCAAAATATTTTACCAAGAAATAAAACGTAAAATTTTAGATATTTGAAAGAATTACGCAAAACAACCCAACTGAGCACCTACCTATTAAACAATCTACAAAACATAGTTTAAACGTATAATTCGTACAGCAAACCTTTTATTACCAAAATACTCAATAATTTTCTAAATATTGTATGTATTGGGGGTCCGTTTAAACGCCCCTGTTAATATTATACTGACATGAACGGGATTACCGCAACAAACAAAAATAAAAATTAAACTACATTTTTTTTATTTTAACGATATTATTTTATTAAACTATAAATATTGAGCATACTTTATGCAAAATACACTGTTCGATCAATACCCAAAAAGAGAGAAATATGGCCAGCTACTTAACGAACTTCTCTGTTACATTGACAAACACACACATGAGCATAACACAGCAACGAAATCTAACTGTAATAGCTCAAAATTCTTGTCAAACACGTTAGAGTAGTGTAGGTTGCTGAATCATGGCCCCCAAGTTCATTGTGCTTGCTCAAATTTAGGATTAGTAAAAATTCTCTCTCTATTTACTTGACCGTCCAAACTTACAGCTCCATCATACACTTGCAGTTGTGGTTGATTTTGCTGCTGATGTTCTTTTGGAGGAGGGCGTCCTACAACCGGAGACCCAAGTTGAGAACCTTTATCGACATCAAAGGGCAGCAGAAGCGAAGGACTGGGTGGGGAATTGCCACTCACTAATGTAATGTTGTGGACCTCCTTTAAAATATCCACAATATCAGAAATCGTAGTTTTTTGAGTTCCCGAAGTGAAGGGCGTCGGCGCAATGTTATAAGTAGGTTTTGCCGTTACACTTGGACCATCGTATTGTAAAGCATTGGCTTCTAAACTTGGTTCTTCTTTAAGGGACTGCAACTCCTGTGCTTTATTATGTGGAACTGATATTTCATTGTTCCCGGCATCTTTGTCAATGGAGTCCTTCAACCAAGGTGGAAGGGTGGTGGCACTGAATGAAGGATACCCTGAAGGTGACGCGGGCCATGGTTTTCCTGGTGGGATTATTTGACCAACTGTATTTCCTGGCCTTGGATGGTACCACGGCCTCTGGGGTTTATATGTTAAAATTATACGGGTACTAGAGGCTGGTGTTGGCGTTGCAGCGGAAGAAACTGTTGACTTTATTGTCGTTTTCTTATCTGTTGCCTTGGTCGTTGTAGTTTTTATACCTCCCAACTCAGGGAATCTATCTGTTAAATTTAGAGATGTCCCGTTGTCATTAGCTGATGCGGGCCAAGGTTTCCCTGGTGGTATCAGTTGGGGAATGGTTACAGGATGAGGATGATAAAATGACGTGCTAGGTTTGTACTCCAACACTGTTTGAGCTTCTACGTATTCAGTTGTGGGTTTGGTAGGAAGCGCTGATGCCTTAGTAGTTGATGCTGAAGAGGGACTGATTGTCGTTTGATCACTTTCTACTGACGCAGGCCATGGTTTCCCTGGTGGTATCAGTTGCGGAATGGTTACAGGATGAGGGTGATAAAATGACGTGCTAGGTTTGTACTCCAACACTGTTTGAGCTTCCACGTATTCAGTTGTGGGTTTGGTAGGAAGCGGTGGTGCCTTAGTAGTTGATGCTGAAGAGGGACTAATTGTCGTTTGATCACTTTCTGCTGACGCAGGCCATGGTTTCCCTGGTGGTATCAGTTGGGGACTGGTTACAGGATGAGGGTGATAAAATGACGTGCTAGGTTTGTACTCCAACACTGTTTGACCTTCTACGTATTCAGTTGTGGGTTTGGTAGGAAGCGCTGGCGCCTTAGTAGTTGATGCTGAAGAGGGACTGATTGTCGTTTGATCACTTTCTGCTGATGCAGGCCATGGTTTCCCTGGTGGTATCAGTTGGGGAATGGTTACAGGATGAGGGTGATAAAATGACGTGCTAGGTTTGTACTCCAACACTGTTTCAGCTTCTACGTATTCAGTTGTGGGTTTGGTAGGAAGCGCTGCTGCCTTAGTAGTTGATGCTGAAGAGGGACTGATTGTTGTTTGATCACTTTCTGCTGACGCAGGCCATGGTTTCCCTGGTGGTATCAGTTGGGGAATGGTTACAGGATGAGGGTGATAAAATGGCGTGCTAGGTTTGTACTCCAGCACTGTTTGTGCTTCTACATACTCTGTTGTGGCCAAAGTTGGGGATGAAGTTGATGCTGAAGAAGAAGATATGGTAGTTTGATACCCTTCTACTGATGCAGGCCATGGTTTTCCTGGTTTGATTATTTGTGCAGGCGTAACGGGGTGGGGACGGAAGAATGTCGTTGTAGGCTGATACTCCAGTACAGTGACAGGCTTCAGATTATCTTCTGTTGTGGTTTTCATAGTAACTACTTGAGAAATAGTTGTTTGTTTAGCTGTTGAAACCTTAGGTGTTGTTGTTTTTCGACTGACTAACAATGGTAACTTTGTTTTTTTCTTTGATGGTCTTTTAGCTGTCGTGGTTTTGCTAGTAACTAACTCAGGGCGCAGTGTGGTTCCAGAAGCAGGTCGTATTGTAGTCTCATACCCTTCTGCAGAAGCAGGCCATGGTTTTCCAGTGGATATTAATTGAGGAAGCGTGACGGGGTGAGGATGGTAAAAAGACGTTATCGACTTGTACCCCAGAACCATCAGGGGTTTCACAAAATTATTTTCAGTGCTAGTTTCCGGTTGTCTCTTGCTACTCATAACTTTAGGATTGGTAGTTCTTTTGTTGAGCGTTGTCAATTCTGGAAATCTGTCAACTAAGTCCGGTGGAAAAGTTTGAACAGGCGGTGACTTTGAGGGTTTTACCGTTTCATACCCTTCTGCTGATTCAGGCCTTGGTTTCGCAGGTGCTGTAAGCTGATTAATTGGAAGCGATTGATGAAAAGGTTTCAGGGGCTTATATTCTAATACCGTTTGAGGTTTTATATCCTCAGTTGTAGTTATTAATGTTCCACTACTTAAAGTTGTTGAATTAAGTGAATCCGGCAAAATAGATCCAGCAAGAACACCTCCAGGTTTCGAGTGAAATGATGGTCTGGCTTTACTTTGATTTGATGTAAGTCCTTCGTGATGGTTTGGCACAGTAACTTCCACATTAGAGTTCGACGGTTCAGAGGTCGTAATTTCAACTTCCTGGCTGGCGAAAATCACCACGAATAGCACAATAATTTTATAACCGTTCCGCATGATTAAGCAAGGTTAAGTTTTTCAACAAAAATCCCGATCCCGACACGTGTTCTATCACAAAGTCGATCCGCAAAATAATCGCAAATGCGTATTTTAAGTGAAGCGTACCTAGAATAACTGATGCGCGGCTTCAGCAAAAACAAACAAAAACATAACTGGTCTTAAGAACCAGTTTATTAACATTTTTATTCAGCCCATTCGACCATATAGTGTCACTGATCTCTCATTATAATATGGGATGCAGTCGACCGCAGAATATCAATTAGATGTGGAATTCCCTCACGGGTTGCGCCTTAACGCCACTTATAGAACAAAAAGAGAAGCTGATCAGTAAATAACTACTTGTTTATGTAAATTACTTAATGGTAGAATTTAAATGATTTCAACTAATTTTACAAATGTTCTTTGTTTAAGCTTATATAGACTATATTATTGACTTTATTTTCCAGACAGATTTGCAAACCTGCATATCAAATTTTTACTTTTAAAAGCAGAAAAATTGTTAAAAATTGAATTATAAAAATCTGCAACACTTTATTCATCTACTGAAGATTTTATAAATGCGCGAATCTAATGAGCATGTAATCAAAGCCATTGTCTGAAATCGGAAGCTTTAACTATTAATCATTTTTTATTGCGAAAAGCACATTAATCAGATTAAATATTTGTTTGTGCGGAGCCCCCACTATAAACATGTTACAAGAGATACACTACCAATTTAATTAATTTAAAATCAAATAAAATAGTACGTAATTAATAATCACGTCTTAATAACTAACAAGATATTCTAGTATTTATTATATACAGGGTGTCCTACGACGGGAGGTCACTACTTCGTGTACGTAATCTTTAGACCAAATATAGTTAAAAATTCTAATTTAGTTATGCCCTAAAGTAAACCGTTTTAAAATACAGACTAAAATTATTATTTATTAAATAATTACAATTTCAGAAAAGCCAATATTTATTTTTATTTTAGTTTAAATTCACTCTTGAGACACTTCTGGCTCTTCTTAAGAGAGATCTGGTTGCCCTACATAACATACCATTGCTATTCCGAATTAGTTCTGCTGCCTCAAAAGTGCGTCTTGTGGTGTTTGGTATATCATATTTTTCATATGGCCTAATAAATAATAATCTAAACAAGTTAAGTCCGGAGATCTTCGGGGCCAGGGGTGCTGTTCTCCTCTACCTTCAAACCGTTGATTCAAAAATTGTCTTACAGGTACCGCAAAGTAGGCAGAGGCACCATCGTGCTGGTACTACATACCATCGCCAGAGGGACATCATCTAACAATCCTCCCAAATAATCTAGAAACTTTAAATATTTGTCGGCGGTTAAATGGTTCTCAAAAACGAATGGACCAATGAGCATGTTATCAATAATCCCACCGCAGATAGTCACTGATAACCTATGTTGATAATTTGACACTGTGATTTCGCGTGGATTCTCCAAATCCCAAGAGTGGCTGTTCTTTTCAGTTCATTGATTTATTCCTTGTAAATGTTGCCTCATCCGTGAATAACATGCTATTACGTCGGTCTCGATTTTGAATCCAACGGCAAAATTCCATTCGACTAGCAAAATCTGTAGGTAAGAGGGCTTGAACAGGATGGATATGAAATGGATATAAACCACGACGGTTTAATGTTCTCCAAACTCGCATTCGTGTCCCGTGTCCACTTCACCTACGTGCAAGAGACGGGAAAAGAAGTAATTAAAGAGCGGTTTTAGTTAAATATTGAAGCAGCCGAAACAATAAATGATATTAAGTGAAATTTGATACAAACTGTCTACGTTACTATGGAAATGATATTAAATAACTTGTATGTCAAACAGTAAAGCACCTTAGCACTTGTTTAGATTATTATTTGTGGGGCCATGTGAAACATATGGTATACCAAACAACATCAGAGACTGTTGAAGATCTTAGCAGATGCATTTTTGAGGCAGCAGAACAAATTCGGAATAACAATGATATGTTGCTTAGGGCAACCAGATTTCTCTTAAGAATAGCCACAATGTGTCTCGAGAGCAATGTTGGTCATTCTGAACAATCTTTATGGTGAATTTAAACTAAAATAAAAGTAAACATTGGCTTTTCTGACAATGTAATTAATTAATAAATAATAATTTAACACTCTGTGTTTTGAAAGCAGTTTACTTTAGGTCATAACTTTATTAGCATTTTAAATTATATTTTATCTAAAGATTACGTACACAAAGTAGTGATCTCACGTCGTGGGACACCCTGTATATCTAGCAAAAAAGTCACATTTTTCCTCGCGTTTTCTATGCCTCAAATTTGATTAAAAAATAATATAGGACCTTTACAATATGCTTTAAACCTTAATGTTTTATTTTACTCAAATTTATAATAAACAAATTAGGGAATTATTTCTTTGTAATTTTCCTGTCCATGTATATTTGGATTATGTCGTTTAAATCTAAACTTATGTTTTCTAATATTATCGTTAGTATTGTAACGTCTCGGGAGGACCCTGTAGATGATGTACGTTGTGTTGTGTTTCTTAGAGGTTTAAAACATTTATTGTGTAAAAATTACCTCAAGGCCAAAACTGTGGCTGCAGACCGACTTGTCATTCTTTACCCTCGGTATTCACCTGTACAGACTAGGGAAACCGCAGAAAACCTAGTCGGGATAATATATGTATCTGTAAATTAGCTTGTCGGGGTGAAGGAAACCCCCCCCCCCCTTTTGATTATTGCTCTCAGCACACCTGGAGGAAATAGGAAGGATTGTAACCTGGCGGAAAATCCTACAGGGGCGCCGGTCAAGCCAGAGCGCTCTACTGGAGGCGGGGAAAGGATGTAACGTCGAGAGAAAATCCTACAGGGGCGCCGGTCAAGCCAGAGCGCTCTACTGAAGGCGGGGAAAGGATGTAACGTCGAGGGAAAATCCTACAGGGGCGCCGGTCAAGCCAGAGCGCTCTACTGAAGGCGGGGAAAGGAAATGGATTAATTCGCAAAGGAAAATCTCGCAGAGCAACAGTTGAGACTATTTTCAAAATGCGTGGATGATTTTGAAAATGATGTTCTTCGATGAACGAGAACGAGTACAAAATAATTGTCTGGTTTCAACAGTTCGTCCCTATTTATAGCAAGAAACTACGTGACCAAAATAAATTTACGACTTCTTGAAAAATATGTTCCCTGACCGAACCTTGAAATTTAAGGCGAATAACGTAATAGTTCTGGGAAATTAAATAGAACTGCTCCATAATCTTTCAAGTCGGCAAGCTTAACTCACAAGAACGTACAACAATACAATAAATTACAAGAGATTATAAATAGTGCAAGTTCCTAAAATTACGTGACTAAATTACAAAACAATAACCCAACTAAGATATGTGAATACAAAATCTGTTAATAATAAAATAATAATAAACATCCTGACCCTCAAACTCGAGACCGCGAAGAACTGACCTAAGATTGCGTAATCTTACTACAACAAACGGAAACGCAAATTCAATAACTAACTAAAATAATTTCAATTCAATTGCTAGAAATATTCAAAAATAAAACCGGTCCGGGACGGACCCTCACAGTATGAACGATACTAAAGCTGTACTACTGTGTTGCATTTTTTCAAAATTCTCAAATTCATACATCATTGAATATTTATTTTATGTTGATGCACAAAATTTTCAGAAGCTTATAAAAACGGAACTCATAGATTGTGATTACTTTGAAGGTAGATACAATGAATAACAGGGCGGTCGAGTTGTAGTGTTTATTATTTATTTTTAAATATATAAACGGTTCAATACGAGCAGCTGACTCGGGCATGCAGTCACCGAAGAATTAAAAAATTAAAACTTCTGCAGAGTGCTTGCAGCTTACCGATTGTCATAAAAGGTAAAAATTATGAAAAATCCCACTTCTGGCAATTTGCACCTGCCTTCATCCTCATTATATTCCAGTTTTATTAAGTTTTCTGCATCTATTAAAACAGAAAACAATACTTAGGTTCTTATGATGTTTATAAAAGCGCATCATTCAACACATTACATGAAATATTTTCCTTTTAACAACTTAAATGTTAGGCATATAAGTTAATGAAAAAATATCTAGAAGGGGCCACAGCTAAGTTTTGTAATCGATACGTCCTTGTATCATTCCATGGATTACTCAAATCATGTTGTCATCTTTGAGAACAGTTAGTTTCAAAACTGCACCAGCTTTAGAAACTATTCCTCTAGGAATTGTATCTACATACATACAGATGGACCAAATCAGATGAAGACGCGAAATGCGTAGACTAGGAAGCGAAACAAAGCATGTCGAAATAAGATGGAAGATCGAAGTCACTAGCCTACTACACTTCTAGCAATAGAAACTTTTTTCGGCGCGGTGGCTGTAGGTACAATGCAATGGTTAAACTCACAGGCTATTACTAATATTTCTCGGACTGTACAGATATTGCAAGCGCCCACTTCAAGTTTAGAATATCTCCAAACACGTTTAAGCCACCTTGCGTGTGTGCAATCCGCGGCCAGGGTTTGAGCTAAGTTGGTCAAGCTGTAAGGGCTTTAAAATGTAAGTTTATAGCAGTCGCACATCCGTTATTTTAATTCGAAATCGTGATAGTGGCCTCATTATTTTTAAATAATTCTAGCAAAATTACTCTATTTTAATTAAAACGGTCTACCTAATTTTCTGTTCGCATTTTTAAAATTAATTTTCTCTTTAATTATGCCGTAAAACTACGGCCAGTTTCGGTTTTCGCTTTCGAATAAGCCTGTAGTACCGGCCTACTATACATTTCGTTACACTAAGTTGAAGGGTAGCCGGCCTCAGTGGTCTAGTGGTTAGCGCGTTTGCCTTTATAGTTAGGGTGTACAATGGGCCAAATGTGGCCTAAGTGCATAGAGATGCTTGGAAAACCGCGTCCTAGATCTCGCTCTTACAAAGCAAGCAAGCAAGCAAGTTGAAGGGTACGGGAGCTTTTCAGCCCACAGTATTCTAAAAGCCACGCTTTTAGGTGTCCAGAAGTTCTCGATCCTATTCCATTAAAGTCACAATATTATAAAATTTTAACGATTACAATATATTCTCACATTGCTATAAAGGAAATATAATGAATTGTTAATCTATAAAAAGTTAATTGCACTTTGAAACTGATTATATGTATGTAGTTCATATCTACAGGTTTGAAATAGATTTTACCTTTTAACCTTGGTGACAATTTTAGGAACATGTCATTTTGCAACCAAATTCCATTGTATAACCTCAATTTGTCAAGAAAAATTTACAAGTGTCGAATGTGTATCTGCATAATCTATTTTTTGAACAAACTGGCTGAAGTGTAGCTCAGAAACCTCCAATTCCCCAGCAGCTATGAAATTTTACCTGGTGTTAGCCAATCTAATTTTAATCTTCTGCACAATCCAAGCATCGAACTATGGGGACCTAACGGACAATGAGTTTGCTGAATTCGAAGACTTCGAATCCGAAGAGGAAGTTTTCACAAGCGAAGAGCCGCAGAAAAGCTCCAAAGAATCTAGTCAAGAGAGCCCTGATGTGTTTACCGAGGATGACGACCAGGACATAATCATCGAAGATGACTCAGAATTTGAACATTTTCAGGACACTGAAGAATTTGAAGGATTTGCTGAGAGCAAGGATGATAAACCTGCAACAGAGCCAAAAATTACAATTACGAAAGTACCCATACATTTCCGAGCAAATTGGGATAGCTATTGGCTGGAGATTTTGATGGTAGCGGGGTTGGTTGTGTATTTCCTAAATTTTGCTACAGGAAAAAGCAAAAATACAAAGTTGGCTAATGCATGGTTCCAAACCCACAAGACCTTATTGGAAGACAACTTTTCATTAGTTGGTATGTTTCATCGAAGTCCAATTTGAGGTTATGTTTATTAGTATTTTATTTCTAGGTGATGATACTACAGTCGAAAATAAAGAAAGCGGCGCTTTAATTAAGGAAAGTGAGAATGTTTTTACACTCTGGTGCAGCGGACGTGTTTGTTGTGAAGGAATGTTGGTAGAATTGAAACTAATTAAGGTAAAGTTTTTAGTTTCTGTGTTTAAAATTTAATTCATCTATGCTAATGACTATTATGATGCAGAGGCAAGACTTAGTGGCAATTATCGCAGGAATGATGCGCCCCACCCTTGACCAAATACATGTTAAGGTAATCATGAACAAAGAAGACATGGATACTTTTGTGTTTTGTGTTGCTTCTAAAAAGACTGCCGTTCATCTGTCAAAAGAAATGGCTGACTTAAGCATGTACTGCCCGGAACGACGCCCCGGCGAGAAACACAACATCCCCAGCAGCTTCAATGTTATGTATGAAATATCGGAAACAACTTCAGCTATACTTGACTCAAAAGTCACAGCTGTACTTAATAAATATAAAGACTTGGTTGATTATATACATTTTTCTGATCAATACACTGGAGTTAAGCAGCCAGAAGATAATGGGGCATTGAAATTACCTGATACACAAAAGGTAGCATCACTTGATAAAATTACATTTTACATAGACATTTTAAATTGTTTTTAAGGTGCTGCTTTTTGGATTCAATGTGCCAGTCAAGGCTTTAACAATTAATGATGCAATGGAGCAAGTTAAGCCGCTTATGACAATGGTGTTGTATTGTATGGATAAAGTTCGCCGTTACCGCTTATCTAAAGAAGGTAAACTTTGTTATCAAGTTTGTTTAATAATAATTTTTTTCGTGTAAACTCTAAGATTGTATGTCAACATAGAAATAGTTTTTAGGTCTCAAGTTGGTCGATACGTTATAGTTATAATGATTCAATAATAATTGTCAGTGTTGTTTTAGATAGAGAATAGTATTTTTCTGTTGATTAGGTTATGTTGGGCAACTTGTCAGCCTACTTTTTTTTTTTGTTGTGTGGTTCCCTATCCCTTGCAATAGATAGCTAAGTAGGGTAGGTGGAAGAAATTTCAGTTACACCTTTTTAATTTACTACTTATTCTTATTTCCTAAACCAAGCAGGTTTAAAAGTCTGCTCACAAATTTCTACTCCACAAGGAACTTGTTTTCTTTTTCTACTTAAAACTGAAAGCATTTTTCTAAAGGTACGTTATTATTCTAATAAGAGTAGTAAATTGATTTCAATTAATACTATTCACAACACAAGCATTTATTGGCAGTGTTGAATAGTAGAGTTACAAAACTTTAACCCAAATCTTCTTTCTTCTTCTTCTTCTTCTTCTGCTGTAACCCAAATCAATATAACAAAAAATATACAAGGTTTTGAAAAAACATTTTCTCACTAAGTGGCATAATCAGGGTCAAATATAGGCCTAGCAGTGAGAAAATTATTGTTGCAAACCCAGTTCTGAATCCACCAGTTCAAAATTGTTATTGATAATTAACGCCTTTCCATTTGCTATCATAATGCTGACTTCAATAATATGCACATGCATTTATGTTGCAATTATTGATGTCGCAGTGCTTAGCAACAAAAATAAATATGATTATTAAATAAGAAATTCCAAAGTATTAAATAAGCAGGTCGTTGATTATGAAAAAAAAAGTTGACCAACTCCAAGGTAGGATAGAAAAATTAATAAAAAAACAATAAATTGTGAAGCAGAGAAACAGTAGAGTAAGGAGTGAAATAATGGTGGAGTAACAAGAAGTGCCGCTACAATTAATTACATGATTATTGTCAACATTATTACTATACACTGTGTCTATAAAGTAACCCCCCCCCCCAACTAATTTTTGAACGAGTTGATATTTTACCACAATATTTGGTGTGCTTTAATGGGAAATTAAATATTATTTTTTAGCCCATGATTAAATTTTCTATCGTTTAAAATGGCGGCTGGGCGCCATTTTGAATTTTTATTTTAAATAGAAAGGGGGGTCGAGTGACACCTCATTTGAAAGGTCTTTTATTTCTGCGTCTGATCCTAGAGTTTCAGAGAAAAATATTCAGCCAGCACAAAATTACAAATGTTTGAAGATAAAGAAGTCTATTTAAAAAAGCTAAGAATTACAGCAAAAAGAAATGAACTTAAGTGTTCAAAATGTTCACAATTCACTTCTTGGCACATAAAAAGTCGGTTATGAAATTCCTGCCTTACATTTTCATAAGTTTCTGGAGTGATATTTCTGCAAACTTCTGTAATGCGTTGCTCCAGTTCTTCAATTGTTTCTGGATTTTTTTATCAAGTAGGTAGTCCATTTTTTCATTTGTTTTTTTGCTGTTTGTTGTCATTTATAAGCTAATCTTAACTACAACTGTCAAGTGTAAATTCGGTTGGCATTTTCACTTAAAAATATCTACGTTATTGTAAATTTAGTTCATTATTTCGTCTAAAAATGCCTGTTTCTGACTTCCTCAACGGACATTTTCCTGGAAAATGGATTGGTAGGCGGGGGCCTGTGGAATGGCCGGCTCAGTCCCCAGATTTAACCCCTTAGATTTTTTTCTATGGGGATATCTGAAATCAAAAGTGTACAGAACCCGTCCAGAAACAATTGAAGAACTGGACAGAAGTTTGCAGAAATATCACTCCAGAAACTTATGAAAATGTAAGGCAGGAATTTCATAACCGACTTTTTATGTGCCAAGAAGTGAATGGTGAACATTTTGAACACTTAAGTTAATTTCTTTTTGCTGTAATTCTTAGTTTTTTTTAATAGACTTCTTTATTTTCAAACATTTGTAATTTTGTGCTGGCTGAATATTTTTCTTTGAAACTCTAGGATCAGACGCAGAATTAAAAGACCTTTCAAATGAGGTGTCACTCGACCCCCCTTTCTATTTAAAATAAAAATTCAAAATGGCGCCCAGCCGCCATTTTAAATGATAGAAAATTTAATCATGGGCTAAAAAATAATATTTAACTTCCCATTAAAGCACACCAAATTTTGTGGTAAAATATCAAGTCGTTCAAAAATTAGTTGGGGGGGGGGGTTACTTTATAGACACAGTGTATAAAGATATGAAACAGTTGCACGTCCTGAAAACGTACTAAAAGAAACAATAACCAAAATTGCTAGCTTCTAAATTAATTCTGTGAGGTGAAAATGAAGCAGATTTTTAGTGTAACCGCACCCTTATTGCTCCTTTACACCTATTGTATTTTCGCCTGTTTGTCGTTTTCCCACATTACAGGACATCTAACGTTCAAATTAACACCTAGCGTGTCTATTTTCAGTAACATTCGCAAGGTGTAGCGCAGTTCCCGCACAGTTTACCCTCGTCGAAACCATGGCAACGCTTTCAAAACATTTTTGTATGGTGAGAAGTAATTGTTTACAAAATGTCTTCAAAGTGTCAATTTGTGAGACAGTTTTCGGTGCATTTCGTATTGATCTTCGGTAATATTTGATCAATACCCTCAAGATTGCCATAATAAATAATTAAGGTAAAGCTTTTATCTTAGGGTTGAAAATGACAAGATAGGTTATCATAAATTTTGTTCTTTAGGTCGATGATCTAACGCTACCCTAGTAAGTTTCACATTTGTCATGCTAATTAGAATTTGCGTTAGTCATTCATGAATTATGACTCAAACGGAAAGTTTGAAATATAATTACCCCTAAGGGGCTTTCTGTAGAACTACCTACCTTTTATTTATATCGCAATTGGCAGTTTTTTAATCATAGTTAATAATCCAAAAATTCATTTTCTACACCGCATTAGAGTACGTCTAGCTACTCTTCTCAATTATGTACAGAGTGATCATTAAAACCAATTTTAAAAAGCCTGTTCCCACATCCATGTTGTCAATATTTGCTTTCAATCTTCGTACAGTATGAAGTTCGGCAACGAAATCATTCAAATGTATGTATACATTTTATTTTTACTGAAAATATAGACTTTTATACGAATAAAATTAACTTTTAAATAACGCATTAAATAGCAATCACTATCATAAACACAAACGAAAAATTATGAAATGTCAGAAGTTCTGTATCAGTTAATATCATAATGTGGTATTAGAATATAATTTTAATAACACCGTAAAAATAGATTTTTTATTGGTATTCAAGATCTCGCTATACAATTTAAACAGATCCAATCGCAGCTGAAGTATTTATGACATTAGGTCATACGTCAATATGTCACTGTTTTCTTAACAGTAAGTGACACTTTACATTGTAGGGCCCGTTGCCATGCCAAACTTAATTTAATATTTCAATTCAACTCAAGAGTAAAAAAGTAAACTCCAATAATAAATCTTGAAGAATATTAACTTTATTTGTAACAGAACAAAACTTTACACTTACATATTATTGGATATAGTATTCTATATTTATATTAAATGTAAACGAACAATTAGAACAGTTACTAACATGAACAATGAACTTAAATTCTTTTTTGAAATTAAACTTATATTTTCCATTATCTCAGCATTTTTAATTTGTAGAGAATCTTGATTTTCTTCAGCCCATGAACTAATAACGCCTATATCACTATTTACTTCCACATCGTGTTCTTCATTCTGAAGGTGCTGGTGTATCTTATAAATGAACTGAGAGTAGGCTCCTCGGAAATGCCTACCACTATTATTATACCAAATTCTGTCTGCAATTTCTAATTTATTTCCGAATGAATCCCCAACTCTCTGCAACTGTTGTGCATTTGCATCTACCGTGTCTCTTTAAGCCAAGTACGTCAGTACCGGTGTCAACAAGAAAAGCTGCCAAAGTCCTAAATGAATGCCCAGTGTAACCTGTCGGATTTTCAAGTTTGAGGATTTCCGCGATTTTAACAGGAAATTTTGCAGAACTGTTTTCGCCTACTCGTTGATTTACACATTTTCCTGATTCATATTTTAAGAAAAATCGTCGATTTTTGATATTTTTGGATATAACATTGATGTATTTTCGAATTAATCCAATAAAATTCATATGCCTTTTTTCTCTGTTAATAATCATAAACGAACGTCGCATTCCATTTAACGAATCTGGTATTCTTACTGATATTCCAGCAATTTCATCATCAACGTAGTCTATTGAGATTTTACATAATTCATCTTTCCTACAAGCGACAGAAATCCCCATTATCGTAACGAAAAAAAAAACTGGTTAATGTGGAAAACAGTGAAATTAACATGATCGCTGCCCAATTTACTTCATTAATAAATATATATCGTCAGGAGCTTCGATGAGGAGTTTATCCATATCTTCTCTTGTAAAATATACAGAATTTTTTGGATTTATAACCATCGTTTTTTCGTTTCAAGAATGTTATTAGTTTCGAATATTTGGAGATTTTTGATTATCGTTGATAAATATGGTGCTTTTTAACATGTAATACTCACTCCATAAACAAAATAGATATTTTAGGGATCTCCCAAGAAATAGACAAGCAGCACTTTTTCTGTAATACTATCTGTATATTTTTCATAGCACCATTCTTTAAAAAACTAGTATGTGAGCGTATGTCTTTCTTGGGATTTCACAGGCAACAAGTTAGAACAGGGAGCTTTAGCAGCTTTATCTATTTCTTCACAAATTAAATTATATAATATAATATATATGTATATATATATATATATATATATAAAGTTTAAGATGTTGGTTGTTGCGGTAATCGACCGAGGGCAAAAAATTAAACCACCCTTTGCTATTGAGCTAAGCTTTCGGAAAACTTTATTTCCATCCTCAGAGCCAACTATAAAACAACAACAGGTAGAGGAAAACCTCATAAAAGTATGTATGTATGTAAGTATGTAAGTATTCTTAGTCATGCTGTTTTTTGAGGTTTTCC